>PVKS010020076.1:0-37435 GCA_004027875.1 Aplodontia rufa | reverse complement strand
GCTCAGTGAAGTATCCCAAACTCAGAGACTCAAGGGCCGAATGGTATCTCTCATCTGTGGAAGCTAGAATATATGGGGAAGCAATATGTTAGACAGCTAAGTTAACAATAACTTCAAATTGTATGATTCTCAACCCAATAGGGGAAGGCTCCCTAGGTTACTAGGAGGCATTGGGTGGGGGATGGGGAGGGGAAAGGGGGTAGGAAGAACTCCTAGGAGACTGGAGAGTGGGAATATGGGGGAACCATCTCAGAAACAGATCTCATTCCTCCATGAGATACCCATTTAATGCAGGAGTTCTTCTGGGGGAATAGCAACAGGGGAAACCCAAGGTGGGCATCCATTATTTGGCATTAGCCCTGGATAACTAAGTATATATACATTGACTATTGATGGTTTGATAATGTCTCCCCCTTAATTTTATCTTTGTTTCCATAAAATAAAACATAAAAAAAAAAGAAAAATAAAAAAAAAAGAAAAGTAGTGAATAATAGTGACAGTCCTACTTTTATACCAACTTCACCTTCCATTAAAACTGTATGATTATATTTATATGGCTTAGTGGAATTGGCTTGCTGTAAATAGGCAAACACATTGACAGCTAGACTCTGGCTGTGGTTGTCACATTTAACAACTCTTCAGAAGAATACAAGTTGTGTAGAGGCCAAAATATCATTATCTCTTTAAATCATTCTTATTTCCACAGTATTTCTGCTTCAGGATGTTACTAGAGCTTGAGAAACAGAGTTTTATTTGGTCAACAATTTAGAGCAACTTCATGTATTTGTCACTATAATGTTGGTATTAATGATTAAGACAATTTCTAAAATATTCAGTTAATAATCCATATTTGTGAGTGTTCTTGTCATTCAGTAGTCCTTAAGAATTTAGTATCTATGTATAATTTTTCTAAGTCAGAGATTTTTGTGTAAATTAAATAAAGAAAATAACATCTAGAAACTCAACCATGGACACAGGAAGATTCATCTCTTCTATCCACTTGACTTTACCTTTGATGGCTTCCTCTGAAGACACTTAACACTTCCAGTAATTTCACTGTGCATAGAGCATTGAATTCTTCTCTACCCTGAGGACTTTTGACACATTTCTTGTACAAATTCAGTTATTCACAGAATAAATTCGAATTAATTTAAATTTACTCTCTTCCTATTTTCTTTAAGTAAAATCATTTTATTTCTTTCCCATGACCCATCACTAATTCCTTAAAACATTAATTCCTCAAACCCTCAGTAGGTTGTAACATGTAGAGCATTAGAAATTAGGATAACATAAAGATTTTAAAATGTTATAAAAAATTTCAGAGATTGAGCCAACGAACAAAGTTAGCCGAAGCAGCATTCATATCTTAAAAACTGCTAACTTCTTCAAAATAAAAAACAGTTATTAGGAGTAGATAATTGCCAAGACTTCTGGTCTATTAAGTTTGATTGCAGGCAGATAATAAATAAACTCTAAGACTAGAGATAGGGAAACCAAAATGTAATCAAAGATAATTATTTCTTTATTAGGGAGGATTTAGATATTTATATAAACCAAGGAAATAAATGTGATTAGAAATTTATCAGGCAGGATTTTGTCTGCCATTATTTCTACTACCTGGCATTTCTACCTCCAAGCATGAATATGCTATTTCACATGATAAAATAAATGATGTAGAAGCAAAAATGTTTATTAGCTAATTGAGGTTCAGATAGGGAGGCAATTATGGATTTCTGCTGAGTTCATTGTACTTAAATGACTCCTTAAGGGCAAAAAGTGGAAGCAAAAGGGAAGTTCACCCCACTCCTTTGCATATGCACAAAAGATCTGAAATCAGCATACCATAATAATGCAGCCACATCCATGGTAATAATCTCATAATTCATAATAGTCAAGTTATGAAACCAAACAAGGAGCCTGTCAACAGACGAATGAGAAAGAAAATGTGGAACATATACACAAAGGAACATTACTCAGCTATAAAGAAGAATGAAATTATAGTGTTTGCTGGTAAATGAATGAAACTAGAAATTATTATTCTAAGTGAAATAAGCCAGCCCTAAAATTTCAAAGTTTAAATGTTTTTCTCTGATATGTGGAAGCAAGTTCAAAATAAGGAAGAGAGAGAAAGAGGAGACAAAGGAAAAAGAGAAAGAGAGACTGCATCAAAATAGAAGAAAGATCAGTGTAGTAGACAGAGAGGATTGAGTGAGAGGGAGGAGGGATGAGATAAGGGAAGAACAGCTGAACAAATCTCACCTGACTTTCCTATGTACATATTGAATATACCACAGTGAAGCTCACTAACATGAGTATACCCAAAACACCAATTAAAAAAAATCTATAAGTAAATAGCAGAAAGATTACCAAAGTACAGGGAAGGGAACAGGGGAGGAAGGATGGACGAGGAAGGGGGAATACTGGGGACAGAAATAGGGCAACTTTTATTCCATACTTTTATAATTAGTTAAAATGAATCCTAATGCTATGTATAAGTAAAATAATTTAATAAATTACATATATTTTAAAAACATGGAGTTCAGGGCAGGAGAGGTATCTCAATGCTTGCCTTCGTGTGTGAGGTTCTTACTGGGTTTGAGCCCAAGCACCAGACACAAACATAAATAAAGGAAAAACAAAACTAGATGAAAAAAAATTGACTGACTCACTCTCACTCTCCCATTTTTTTCTCTACCTCTCTCCCCTTCTCTCCCTATGCTAAACCCTCAGCTAGTATAATACTAAATGGAGAAAAGCTGAAAGCATTTCCACTAAAATTGGGAACAGACAAGGCTGTCTGCTCTCACCACTTTTATTCAATATTGTTCTTGAGACCCTAGCTGGAGCAATTAGGCAAGAGAAAGAAATCAAAGGAATAAAAATAGGAAGAGAAGAAGTCAAACTCTCTCTTTTTGCTGATGACATGATCCTGTATCTGGAAGATCCATAAAACTCCATCAGTAAACGACTTGAACTCATAAATAGATTTAGCAAAGTGGCAGGATACAAGATCAACACTCATAAATCAATAGCTTTCCTATACACTAATAATAATAGGACTGATGAAGAAGTCAGGAAATCAGTCCCTTTCAAAATATCCTCAAAAAAATACTTGAGAATTACCCTTACAAGGGAAATCCAAGATCTCTTTAATGAAAATTATTGGTCATGGAAGAATGAAATCCAAGATGACCTAAGAAGATGGAAAGATGTCCCATGCTCTTGGTCAGGTAGAAATAATATAATAAAAATGGCCATTCTACCGAAAGCTTTATATAGATTTAATGCTATCCCTATAAAATACCTATGTCATTATTTACAGACATAGAAAAAGCTATTCTCAAATTCATTTGGAATAAGAAACCTAGAATTGCCAAAACACTACTAAGCAAGAAAGATAAAACAGGTGGTTTTGTCATACCAGATTTAAAACTATACTATAGAGCCATAGTAACAAAGATAGTGTGGTATGGTATCAAGATAGGAAAGAAGACCAATGGAATAGAATAGAAGACTCTGAAACAAACCCTCAATTCTTTAAACATATGATTTTTGACAAAAGGGGACAAAATATTACATTGAGGAGAGACAGCCTCTTCAAAAAATGGTGCTGGACAAACTGGTCAGCCACTTGCAGAAAGTTGAAATTAGACCCATATCTTTCTCCTTTCATGAGAATCAAATCAAAATGGATCAAGGAGCTAGGAATTAAACCAGCTACCTTGCAACTGATGGAAGACAAAGTAGGTCCAACACTTCAGCATTTGGGAGTAGGCAAAGACTTTCTCAACAGGTCTCCGAAAGTGAAGGAAGTAAAGTAAAAAATCAGTGAATGGGATGCCATAAAGCTAAAAAGCTTTTGTACTGCCAAGGAAATAATCAAGAGTCAAGAGGTTTCCTATGGAAATGGAGAGAAACATGGGCTATGATGCCTCTGACAAGGGTCTCATATCCAGAATCTATGAAATCCTCAAAAATCTCAACTACAAAACCACAAACAGCCCAATTAATAAATGAGTCAAAGAGCTAAATAGAAACTTTTCACCAGAGGACATTGATCAAGCTAATGAATACATGAGAAGGTGCTCCAAATCATTAGTAATCAGAGAAATGCAAATGAAAACCACATTAAGATATCACCTTACACCAGTCAGAATGGCAAAAATGAAGAATATAAACAATAATAGGTGCTGGAGGGGCTGTGGTGAGACAGGCACACTAACACACTGCTGGTGGAGCTGCAGACTGGTACAGCCCCTCAGGAAAGCAGTGTGGAGAATCCTCAAAAAACTAGAGATGAACCCAACATATGACCTTGCTATTCCACTCCTGGGTATCTTTCCAGGGGATTTAGAATCAGCACATTATAGTGACACAGCAATATCTATGTTCATAGCAGCTCAATTTACTATTGCTAGACTATGGAAACAACCCAGATGTCCCTCACTGGATGAATGGATCAAAAAACTGTGGTACATATATACCATGGAATTTTACACAGCAATTAGAAACCATGATATTGCAGCCTTTGAAGGTAAATGGATGGCTATGGAAGAAATTATGCTTAGTAAAATCAGCTTAACCCAAAGAACCAAGGGTTGAATATCTCCACTCATCTGTGAAGGTTGCAACTGAACCCTGGCCATTGAGAAAGGTGATCTGTTATCATGTGTTAAATCTAAATAAGGTGTAATGTTATACAACCTAATACTTTTTTAGAGATATTGTGGGAAGGGGAAGGGAGGGATGAGTGGGTAATTGAGGGGGAGCACTCCTGGGGGTAAATCTAATATTCAGAAACTGTACACATTTTATATTACTTTGTTAAAAACTTGTATGGTTGTTCAAAAAGCAAAGAAAAAATGGAATATCTTTAGGAGATTTAAAATATGGCAGATGACAGATTCAAAACACCATTGACAACTAGTAGTGCACATGTGTTAAAGATTTCAGTCCCCTGCCCTATAAGAGCAAGTAGCTGAAGTCTACTTACAATTGTAAGTCTACTTACAATTGAAAAAAGACCCTGATTTAGAGATGAGTTCTACAATGTTGGATGACACGTTAGAAACACGGTTAAACTGAGCTAGACTTCTGTATTTCATAAACTTCTATAATGAATAGAATTATTTTAAGCTGATAAGTTAGGGATAATTGTTACAGCAACAACTTAAAGCAAATTTATTTATGCAGCTATGTTTGAGTTGGCACTAAAAAGAAATAAAGGCTAGAGATCCTAGAGATCCACCTAAAGAAAAGAAGTAGTTTATTGATTTTGGATATTATTCTTCTGTCAGAAGAAAAGATAACAAAAAATTTCTCCCATTCAGTAAGTTCCCTTTTTAGTCTTCATTATTTGTTCATTATTTCTTTTTTTTTCTAGCTTTAGGATTTGTGTTAAAGCAATTGATATCTGTATCTATATCTTGGAGTGTTGACAGTATGTTTTCTTCTGACATTTGCAAAGTTTATGCCCTAATTCCTTGGTCTTTCATCTTTTAAGTTCCATGCGTGCAAGGAGATAGATAAAGGTGTTATTTCATTTTCTATACATGGATATTCAATACTTCCCGGCACCATTTGTTTAAAAGACTGACTTTTCATCAACTTATGCTTTTGACACCTTTGTGTAATATCAGATATCTGTGGAATTTTTTTCTTCTATTGCATTCTATTGGCCATCATGTTTGTTTTTATGCTTAACCATGCTGGTGCTGTTACTTACAGCTATGCAGTATAATTTGAGATACAATATTATGATACCTCCTGCTTTGCTTTTCTTGCTTAGTATTATTTTGCCTATTCTGGGTCTCTTACTACTCCACACAAATTATAGGTTTGTTTTCCTAGTTCTGTGAAGAATGTCATTTGTGTTTTGATGGGGATTGTATTGCTGAGTATTGCTTGGTAATATGTCATTTTGGCAATATTACCTTGCCTATCCAGCAATATGGGAGGCTTTTCCATGTTAAGGTCTTCTTCAATTCAATTTCCTTCTTCAGTGTTTTGTAATTTTCATTGCAGACCACTTTCATCTCCTTAGTTAGATTTATTGCCAGATATTTTTTTCTTTGAGGCTATAATGAATGTAACTATTTTCCTGATTTCTTTTTCATTGTTTTATATTGATATATAGAAAAAGCTATGGATTGTTTATGCTGATTTTTGTATCCAGGTAATTTACTCAATTTGTTTATCAGCTCTAGAAATCTTCTAGTAGATTTTTACTTTATTTTCAATATATAAGATCATATCATCTACAAAAAATAATTTGAATTATTTTCCTAATTGTTTCTTATAAATCTCCTTTTCTTACCTAATTTCTTTTGCTAAAATTTCAATAATTCAAAAACTTGTCCACAAAAAAACCAAATAGCCCAATTAATATTGGCAAATCAACTAAATAAATATTTCTCAAAAGAAGAAATGCAGGGGACTGGAGTGGTGGTTCTGCGGTTATGGCGCTTGCCCGGAATTTCCAAGTACATGGGTTCAAACCCCAGCACCCACGTACACAACAAGTGTCAGAGCAACAAAAGTTATGTGAAAGACTCAATAAAAATTGATTCTCTCTATCTCTCTCTGTCACTGTCATTCTCTCTTTAAAGAAAAAAAAAAGAAATGAAAATGATCAACAGTGACTTGAAAAATATTCTGTCTCTTTGGAAATTAATCGAAATGACACTGAGATTTCATCTCATCCCAGTTAGAATGGTAATCATCAAAATATAAATATAATAAATGCAGGGAAGGATGTGATAAGAAAGACACTTATACATTGTTGATAGGACTGCAAAGTAGTACAACCACTATAGAAATCAGTATGGGGATTTCTCAAAAGTTCAGGAGTGGAACCACTATATAATCCAGCTATCCCACTCCTTGGTACTTATCCCAAACAAACAAAAACAGTATCCTGTAGTGATACTTGTATTTAATATTTGTAGCAGCATAGTTCACAATAGCCATGCTATGGAACCAGGCTAAATATCATATGAACAGATGAATGCATGAATAAAATATGGAATATATAACAATGGGATTCTACTCAATCATAGAGAATGAAGTTGTGTTGTTTGTTGCTAAATGGATGGAACTGGTGAACATCATGCTCATGAAGGAAATCGGATTTAGAAAGTCAAGGGTCAAATATTTTCTTGCATGAGATGCTTGAGAAAATTAGGAATAAAAAAAGGGAATCTCATGGAAACAGAAGAGAGAACAGTAGAGGAAGGAGCTTGGGAGTGAGGGAGAGGGGAAAAAAAGAGGAGGAACTGAGGAAAGAAATTGTCCAAATTTTTCTATATGCATGTGTGTTTATTTATAATTATAATGTATCAATTAAAAAATAAATAGAGGGGTTAGGGATTTAGCTCAGTGGCACAGTGCTTGCCTAGCATGCACAAGGCCCCGAGTTCAGTCCTCAGCCCTGAAAAAAATAAAATAAATAAATAAATAAATAAATAGAAAACTAGTAGAGTAGAGGAAGGGAATAGGAAGTGGAGGTGATGAGGCAAAACAGAAGTGTTGGGGATGAAATGGTAAAAATTATGTTATGTGCAAATATGAATGTGTTACAATGAGTCCCATTATTATGTATAATTACAATGCACTAATAAAAACAGCACAAAATTTAAAACTTGAAAAAGAAAAGAAAAACACTAGAAATAATTGGGGTCTCCAAGAGAAGATTTTTAAAAAGATTATAAAATATAAAGGATGTCAGAGACTAGAAAAATAGCAATAATGAAAATTGGAGTTTAAATGCAGAAAATTTGAAGTAAGAAGAGTATGATTTTCCCAGCTTAATTCTAAGTCAAATGGGAATCCATAATGTGAAATACAGACCTTGTGCAATCAGAGGAAATAGAAGATGACTTCAAAATTATATTAAATGGTACATAAGGTTCATATGATATATATGTATATATAATATTATCTTTTAAATATCTATTTTTATTTTGATGAATATGCAAACACCCATGAGTACACACACACACACACACATTAGAGAAAAAGTACATTTTATCCAAGTTTCATAAACACCAAATTCTCATCTGTAGTATTCATTTTGGTTCCCAAGCACTATTGCACTCATCTGGAATGAATTTAACAAAGGATTTATATAAAATATAAAAATGAATATTTGAGAAATATCTCATGATATCTAATTTTAAACATGCTACATAATAAACTAGTAGCACAGGGAGATATATATCACACATGGATATACTGAATGAAAACATAAATTTACATATATATACTTGTATACATAGTCACAGAACCTATGACCTACTGTAAACATTAAACATTCAAGTGTGCAATATTTTCACATATCTTTATTTTTTAAACTTTGAGTGCTTGAGAATTTGCTCGCTGCATTAAAAAAAGTACTAATTTGCTGTCTTACCCTGGAAACTTTCATTTTGTTTTGAAATTCTCACAAATGTATTTTTTTTTTCATTTTGCAAGTAAGTTTTATAAATAACAGTTCTCCAGGAACTGTTTTGGTTTCTGGAAATACTGCATTTGAATATGAAGCATAAAAGGATAGAGAATGCTCCCTCTTTAAATTTACAATCTTTTCAAAAACAAAGACATGGCTCAAGTAATCATACAAATTAATTGGAACGTACCATTATATATGATGCTACGAGCTAAAGGCTTGATAAGATATTAATATTACACATGAAATTTAAACATTTGCAGGAAATTATAAGATAAAAGTGAGGTAAGAGAACTGCAGGCAGATGAAAGAGCCTGGGTAAAGCCATCAGAGCAGGAAGAAGCATAATAAATATATCAAACTGAAAGAACATCAAGTTTCTGGTGGGAAGCAACATAGTGAGCCTTTCTTAGGTAAGGTGGAGAAGTAAATTAGAGCTATCCAAGCACTTTGTAGATAATGTGTTTTTTATTAGATGTGACAAAAGTTTAGGGAATAGATTAGGAAAAGCACAGATGGATGCAAGTATACTTCATCTGAGATCTGTTGTGTATTCCCAATGCCAGTATTGAAGAAAGCAGCAGAAAGTCTGGTCAATTTCCTGAACTTGCATTTTCCCATCTCATTGAGTGATTTAATGATTCTGTAACTGTTCTTCAGAGTTTGGTGAACTATGAGTAGTCAGAGTGAAAAAGCAACTGTGCTTAAGTATTCTTTGGCAGAGTAAATTTTACAACATTCAATTCTAATCATGGTCTAGTGAGCTCTCTGCTAGATTCTTGGAGTGGGAGCCGTTTAGTTTAAATTTACTTGATAAACGATTCATAAGAAAGTGATGTGATGCTCCTGAGAAAACACAAATAAGAACACACACATACACATAATACATATGTATATTGTGTATTGATCTGTCAGTATTGTGTATTATGTATTATGTGTACTGTGTATATATATATAAGTAAATATATATATATATATATATATATATATATATATGCATATGTATGCATTATTTGGTAGGGAATAAGAAATAATGTAAAAGAGACAGAAACAGAAGCCAAAAGAATAAATGGAAAAAATGAAAACAAATAGGAAAATGGTATACTTAAGATCATATCAATAACATTGTTAAGTGTTCTTAATACTGCAGTTACCACTCAGGCAGTCCTTTCAAACTAGAGTGGATTGATTAGGTCACAGTTCTCATCATTTCACCTCTAAACATCCCTGAATTAACAGAGCTTTTGGGGAGTGCACCTCATATCCAGATGATAACATTGTGCTCCTAAACCATCAAAGTTCTTGTTCAAAACAATATGAATAGTTTATTTATTTAATTGTTTATTTATTTAATACTTATTTATTTATTTATTTAATATGGAATGTTTATTTAAGATTCAGTTTCCGAGTCCTTAGTCCATGGATGCCTGACTCTATTACTTTGGGCCCAAGGTGAGGCAGTCAGGTCCATGTGAAAGTAGCAGCAGAGGGAAACTGCTCCCCTCACTGCAGTAAGAAAGCAGAGAATGGAGGGCAAGAGGCCACAAAGAGGCTGCACCCTTCCTTGGAATGTCCCTGTAACGCACTTCCTCCAAACACTCCTCACCTGTATACAGTTACCACCCAGTCAGCTCATTCAAACTAGGATGGAGTCATTTGCTTACAGCTCTCAGAATTGAATCATTTCAACTCTGAATACTCCTGCTTTTGTAGAAGCTTTTGGGGGTTACCTTACATACAAACCATAGGATACCAAATGTTGAACATGCAGAACTTATGGAAAAGAACAACGCCCAGTTGTACAGTACAATCATAAGGCACAAACTGAGAGATAAGTTAATTGTGCTAATAAAAAATGGCCAACTGTGAACTTATCAAATTAAATAAGAATTGCATTAAAGCATGGTCATATCAAAACCACATCAGAGAAGCAGGTCCTGTGAGCTTATCAATTACACCAGACCAGGTAATGATTAAATGTTCTCACCAGAAATATACCAAATAAAAGACCTAACTCAGTGGTATGTTGAAAATGACATAAGGTCCACAGGTCATGAACTCCTGACCTTGGCCCCAGGTTTTCAGCTCAACTTGACCTCCCAGATTGACCCAGCCCACTTAAAAGCTAGCTGCCATGTAAATCCTGATTCATTGCTTCAAGCTGTGGTTGAGGAGCTTGTATCCCTGAAGAGCTTCATGCTTTGGACAAGTTCAAGCCTCCAGTAAGTCCTTAGGCTGGACTCTAACACCTGCAGTGATTCTTTGTTCAATCTGCATCATTTCTCTATCTTAGTTTTCTGGTTTTTTTTTTTTCTTCTTAAGCCCTTTGGTCACTGTTATTTCTTTCTGCAACCTATGTATCATTGTGTGAAGTATGTTGTGTGAGCTGGAGTTGAATGTTATAAATATAAGCAATTAAGATTGGAATGGAATAAAATAACACATGAGTGCCATTTTCTAGACACCAAGAGAACCATAACTATTCAATGACTTAAAACTGAAGAAATTGAAGTAGCTTGTGAATTTATTGTTATTCAACAAATTCTGACATTGTGGAAAGTCACAAATGTGTCCTGCATATATAAATGGCATAATTCACTGTAAAAACGGGGTTCAAAGCATCTTAGTAAACACATTATTGACTTCTTTTCTATTAGTTTTCCCATTATCCAGATTCTTTTCTTGATATAATTTGAGGGTAATGTTGCCTTTTTATATAATTTATGTTAAACAAACCACACTAAATGGAAAAAAATGTAACCAGATGAAGAAAGACAACAATTACAAAAGGTAAAATCAGTTAAAATTAGATAGTATCAGGAAATGTCCATTAGTCAATATCTCAACTGATACATGACAGTGTATATACTGTACCACATATTATTCCAAATACACACACACACACACACACACACACATATAGTTCACAATTTTAAATTCTTACACCAGAGCCATCAACAAACTACATTTTGAACCATTTTAATCTGGCTCCTAAGAGGATTTAAGAATAAATGAAGCAGCATTTTATATTTCAGGGACACATTTGAAAATCCAGGGACCCTGCAGCTAATCCTTTACTACTATTGTGGCCAACATTATATTCTTTAATTTCACAACCAATGCCTACTTAAGAAATCCATCTGAAAAAAGTAAATTTTCAACTAAGTTAAATCTCCTGAATCAAATCTATTAAAAAAAAGTTTGTGTGTAGGGTTGTACTGGTGGCTCAGCAGTAGAGAGCTTACCTGGCATTCAGGAGTACCTGGATTTGAACCTCATTACCACATACACAATTATTGGAGAAACAAAAACCAGGTGAAAAAATAAATAAAATTCTTTCTCTCCCTCTCTCTTAAAAAAAGAAAGTAAGACTCCATGTTGCTTAGCCTTGCTATGAGAAGTCTCTAAAATGTCACCTTTTCTTCATGTCAAGTTCGTAGAACCTAGTTAAACATCTGCTTCACCATTACCATGTGTGTACAAGACATGGAATCCAAACCCAGGCAATTCCAAACCTAGTGGCTCTTATTATGTACTTCACCATTTTTATATCATGTGTATGGTTGATACTGGTTGAAATCATTTTTAAAAATTATATATATAATATATATATATATATATATATATATGGGTTTTTGAGGTCTCATGAAAGTATTTCATTAATTTTAATCATCTAGAATTTAAACATGAGCTGAAATAAAGTGGGAGTAGGTCCTCATTCCCAATTTATACAACTGGCTTTGGTGTGAGTAGGTCTTTTTCAAAAAATAGAAATAAATTAATATATAGGTGCTTTAGTTCATTTTATTGTACAATAACTGACATTGGTTAATCAGAAGTATATTTCTCACAGTTCTGGAGACTTGGAAGTTCAAGATCAAGGCACGGCAGGTTCAGTTTTCTAGTTCTAGGGTGGCATCTTGTTGTTGTGTCCTCCAGAGTTGAGGGACACAAAGGATGTCAGAAGAGCAAAGTGTAAGACTACCCTTGACTGGCTCTCATGTGACTGTGCTAATCATAATGGTGCAGCCCTCCAAGCCCAAATACCTCCTTGCCATATGAGCTCCAACTCCCAGTGCTACTGCATTGTGAATTAACCTTCTAACACATGAATTTCTGGAGACATATTCAGACCATAGAAGTAGGAATTAATTTAATATAGTGTGTTTTTTCTAAATGAGCAAAGACTGCTGCTTGATGAGGATTGCTTAGTTTCACTTTGTGTTGCCTAAATACAGTTCATTCAGAATGGCAGAGTCTAGACATGACATTTTTTTATTTCTCAATAAATTGAATAAGCTAAAAATTAGAGTTACTAGACTAGCTCTACTTTGGATTTGATGTATCTAAAATCTTATTTCTTTGAAATATATTCATCACAAATAATGATTTTAAATTAGAATATGTTTACAACATAGACACAATTTTTTTAAACAACTTTATTTAGTTTTCCACATGGCTTTCATTGCTCCAACACTAAGTTTTGTACGTGGTGCTGGGGTTCGAACCCGGGTCCTTGTGCTTGCCAGGCAAGCGCCGAAACCGCTGAGCCACCGCTCCAGCCCCTAGATACAATTCTTAGACATCTATTATAGATCTGCCTCAATATTTTCTAAAGGAAAATTAATACTAAACCCCATTTATCTCATTATATAAATCAGATATTATTTTCTAATGAATTTCTCAAAAGACCGTTATTACAATTTAAAAGGTAGATCCCACCTCATTTAAATAGTACATGATGGGATGGAGCAGTGGCTGTACAGTTGGAGCACTTCCCTGCCATCCACAAGGACCTGAGTTTGAAATCCAGCACCACATACAAAACTAAGCATCAGAGAAATAAAAACCAGATGAAAAAATAAAAACTGATTTCCTCTCTCTCTCTCTCTGTCTCCCTCCTTCTGTCTCTAAAATGAAAATAAATAAATAAACAAACAAATAAATAAAAATAGCACATGAAAGTAGAAGGGAGACCAACAAAAAAGAAGAGGACTAACTGTAAGTGGGTGAAGAGGATAAGGGGGTTATTAGGGGTGGAAATGTCCAAAGATATTTTACATATATACAAAATATGAGACCAATTATTCTGTATAATTAATATGCACTAAAAAAAGAAATCATGGAGTAATCATTATTCATGCTGTTATTGTCATAAAGGGAATAGTCCTAAAAATTAAATCACAGGCATATCTCCATGCTGCTATTAAAATAAAATCAGTTTGTCATTTAGTCTTTGTATTTCATTTTATTGGCATTTCTAGTTTTTTAAAAAAAATGCTTACTATCAGTACATTGATTTTAGATTCCTATTACATCTTCATTCAAAGTAAGACAATCTAGAATTTCAAGCACAAATTCAAATCCAACATGGAACAGTTTGGAATATGGTGCTAAAGAAGATGCTATGTGTTTATTGAGCTATTTCCTATTGTTTTGCTGAAATCATGAAGAAAATAATTGTATCACAGCTGCAATACTTAACCCTAAATGTGGAAAGGAAAGAAAATCACTTCAAACTGGCTCCACAAAAAATACCTGCCTAGTTCCATGAAAGTCTTAAACAATAAAGAAAGCTTAACTGACAAATGTTGTAAGATTTTATACTGTCTATTTAATAATTGTCTCATTTAACATACTTTTGTTTACTTTCCTAAACTCAGCTAAATTAATTGCAGTGATTACACGGAATTCCTTTTCTTGAATTGAGGATAAAAGCTTGTTTCAATTCATAATAATGACTATTTGGGTCTAAAATAGATAACTTTATTCAACTTGTACTGATGTATGGCAATGCTTGTTAATTTACTTTTGAAAGTAAGGAATTTCTTTTATTGGATTGAGTTGAAAGAAGAAAAATACTATAAATATCATATGATAACATACATTTTTCTGTATTTTTAAATTCATAGGGCCTAAGGCTAAAATGAGAATTGCCTACTATCTTGCCTTTTACATAGCCACTTTTTAAAGCTGAGTGACAATTTCTAGAGTTTTGTTTATTACTTAGTATACTTAAGATTAAAGTATTATCCTAATTTTTTACTTGATTTATAAAACTAATTATTATTCTTTTTATTAATGTTAAAATTACATCAGATTCAAGACATGAATTTTTTAATCTTAGGATAATTCTATCAATTCACATTTGATAACAGTTGTTTTTTCATTCATTTATCATATATAATGTATATTTTGGAAGAAGGGCTTTCTACAAAAGCTAATGCCACAGTTGTTCAAGAAGGAAATTGAGTGCCATCATCTGTTTTTTTAATTTAATTTATTATTTGAATTAACCAAGAGCCATCATATCAGCAGTCTCAAGTATGGTAGCAAAAGGGATAGTATTAGACAAATAAGGTAGTTAGTAAAATTTCTCATCTTTTTATAACTTCCAAAGCAGTGCTTGCTAAAGTGATTACATATCATATTGTATAATATATTGAGTTGGCTAGCCAAGGCACCCAGAAAAGTTATCAAACATTTTTTCTGGCTTTGTGTGTAAAAGTGTTTTTATGATAAGATTAAGGTTTAAATCAGTGGATTTTAAGGAAAGCAGATTAGCCTCCAAAATGAGTATGGGTCTTATCAAGTTGGATGAAGGCCTTAGTAAAACTGACTTTCCAGGAACAAGAAGGGATTCTTCCAGCAGACTTCTTTTATACTCTGATTGCACCTTTAGCAGTGAGAGAAAAGGAAAAAGAGACAGACAGACAGAAAGACACTAGGTTGTTGCTATGGTTTGGATGAAAGGCGTCTCCAAGTACCTTAATATGTGAGACAATGCAAAAAGTATAAGAGGTACAATGATTGGGTTATGACAGTCTTAACCCAAACAGTGAGTTGAGTTAATCCCATGACAGAGATTAACTGGTAACTGTAGGCTGGTAAGGTGCGGCTGGAGAGGGTGGGTTGTTGGAAGTGTGCCTTTGGGATACATATGTTATATCTGGTGTGTGGAGTTTCTCTCTCTCTCTCTCCTTGCTTCCTGGAGCCATGCCTTGATCTACTTCCCTCTGCCAATCTCTTCCATCATGATGTTCAGTTTCATCTCCACACCAGAGGATTGGAGCTGGTCATCTATGGACTAAGACCTAAAAAAAGGTGAGCCTCCAAATAAACTTCCTCCTTCAAATTGTTCTTATCGGGTCCTTGGTTCACAGCAATGAAAATAATGACTAATAGTCTATCTCAATGTATATAAATACACACACATGCATCTCTCCATATATGTATTTATACATTCATACTGTATCTTGTGGGTTTTATTTTTCTCTGCAAAAAGCTGAATAATACATGTTTATAATAAATATATTTAGATAAGTAAGAAATTTGTTTTCACCATATGAATTTTAACAGAAGTACATCTATTTTAAAATAACTTTATTGATGAATTATAATTATACAAAACATTGGGATTTGTTTTTACATATTTATACAAGAGTCACCTTTTGAAAAGCAGGGATGAGTTTGTAATGGGGATGACATATACTTTTTTAATGGTTTGATCCATATACCTACCATGTGCAAGATAATAAAGAAGTACCTGTATACTTGTCAGTCTTCCCAAGAAAACTGTTTATTAATGGTGGAAAATGAACTTTTAAAATTGTCATGCCCAACTTCTTTAACCATTTCTTGTAAGTAATAAATGCTTAATCAAAGTTTTATAATTCATGATTTCTGAGTCAACCTTCTTACTGCTATATTTCAACTGTATTTGTTTTCTCTCTCAAAATAACTTTCCCTGGAGTCATGTTTTCACTATGTTAGGCCTGCCTGTCATCATATTTTTCAATTTTTTTTCTTAGCCTAAGGTCTGTCATTTCTTCCAAGAGAAAACATTTGTTTCCTATCATTTGCATCTCAAAATGTCTTTTCAAATAGGCACAATTCTTATCAACATTTCCACTTCATAAGAATCAAATTCACATAAATTAAAGTAAATCACTTAAATTTTTATTAGGTTCAGTGGACCTTGATATGAACATTAGACATATTAGTCTATGATCCAGAATGTAATCGAACTGATCTGCTTGACATTTTCCCACTTTGCTAAATATCCCTTACTTTGTCTTATTTGTTCTTTCTTCTTCACTTTATATTTTAATTTCTGTAGAATTGTTTATATTCTTATTCTTTATTTTCTCAACATAAATCCTCTTTAAACTAGTCCATTTTGGCATTTGCTTTTTATTAATACACCAAAAATTTTTCCTACTACATTTACCATTTTTAATAGCTAGACATCTTAATATTGTTTAAGTCAATTAAATATTTATTCTGCCAACCAATAATTTTACTAGAATACCAAATCCATTTTTACCCTTCTTTTATTCTCTGGCCAGTTGTTTTCTATTTTCTTTTTCTCTCCCCTCCACATGGTAAACCAGATGCTAAAACACTGAAGAATCCTTTATTGTTATTTTGGGCCTCTGAGCTTCTCACTACATGTTCTCATTTTGATGCCTCAATAAGTCATGATTTCCATCATCATGCCCAGAATAATGACTTATTTTTTTTCTCCAGTGGATAGCTCCCTGCTAGCTGTGTGTACAACTGTTTTGTTAACAACTACTGTTTGTGTTATATTCAAAATGTCCAAAGCCTGTTCTGTTAAACAAACTACCATCTGGTTTTGTTCATGTCAAAAAGCTGTAAGTCCTGTTTGACTTTATAGTCTTCATTGTCTGTTCACAATTACTGTATGCAATGTGCTTTCTCTGTGTATTTTTCATCTCCTCTGCTAGCACCCACATCTGTATTCATGTTAGAGCTTCAAATGCTTGTCTTTCAAATACTAAGGTCTTCCTTATCTGCTTTTCCATAAAGCTCTCAGAGTTTTTCATGGAGTATAAACCTGATAATGTAATTCCATAGCTTTAGAACTTTCCACGTTTCCCTATTACGCTAAGCAAAATTTGTAACAAGTCCTACAATGCACTATAATCTAATGCTTCTGTTACATAATCACCTCAACATCATATGTGTGTGCAAGCAATGTTAGTCCCTTTTCTTTATTAACTCTTACTCCTTCACCTTCAACTCTTTCTAACCTTATTCCTCCCCTACACTGCATTTAATTTATTCCTACCCTATTCTTCATTCTCATCCTTATTGAAAAGTCACTTTATGAAACATATTTCTACTTTCTCTTAGCTTCCTAGTTCATACACATCTGTAAGTCTCTTTCCTTTCTATTTTGTGGGCCAAAGCACATGTAATTTTTATAATATTTTCCTTCATTTAACTTAGCCTCATAAAAGAGGCAAAGTTATTTTCTTATTTAAAACCATAACTGAAGTGATTAAAATAGGAACTGATACAGATGGTACTCAACATATATTTGATAATAAAATTACAATGTTCAGATAAGCATCATGTTTTAATAAAATCTGTTGTTTTAATGTTTTTCTGATTTTTACATTATTCTATAAATTAATCCCAAATTATCTATAGGTACATCATAAATCCTTAGAATTCCTTAATTAAGAAAAGGTAACAATGGAATATATCAAAAAGTATTAAAATTATAGGGTATTGTTAAAATCTATGTGAATGTATGCAGTACCAGAGGTATCCTTTTTCTTCTCTGGTTTCTATGTTAAAGTTTTTCTACAATAGTTACTATAATACCCAAAACTCTTTAGAGTAATGCATTTCTGAGAAATAATTATATAAGAAATATGGTTTAAGGTTTAGTGAATCTTATTCATTTATTTATTTATTTATTATTTATTTATTTATTTATTTTTGTTTTTGCAGTACTTGGGATTGGACCTAGGGCCTCACACATGCCAGGCAATTACTCTACTATTGAGCTACATCTGCAGCCCTTAATTGTCTGCTTTTTTTTAATGTTGATAAATTATAGCAGACATGTTCATTGGTTAAACAGTAGTAATTTTTTAATACAATGGGGAATGACCAAATAAAGTTAGCCAAACTTTTCCTTACCTAAAACACTTTGACATCTTCCATTTTGAGAACATTAAAATTTATCCTTCCAGTGCTATTGCAATGCAAAGAATTCTACTATTAGCTATATTCACCATACTGTGCAACAGAACTCAAAAGAAAGAAAGAAAAATCAAACCTATCCCTTCTGTTTAACTGAGGTTTTGTATCCTTTGGCTATCATTTCCCTATTCTTCCACCCTTCATACTATTTAATAATTCATTGACCATATCCCTGAGAGGAGAATCCCTTAACATGAAAAGATGGTTCATGTTCTATAAACCCCTGAATCCCTTCCAGGCTTAATAGGGATTGGCTAGTAGTAGTAAATCAATAGTTATTTAAAGTCAACAAATTTTTAATTTTAATAATATTCACAGAAATAGATATTGTATGTAATAAGTTGGTTACCTTAGATAATAATATTTCAATCTCTGCAAGAAAAAAGTTATTAAAATCTCACTTGAATTTTATTATTATGTTTCACTGGACTACAACCAAATTGACCATCATTTCAGCTCCAATAACTTGATTATGCAATGAGAATTGGAAAGACAATTTATTGAAAAACACCTGACCTGCAAGTCATACTACACCAAACTAAATACATTCTTAAAGCAATAAATTGCCATCTGTTCACTTTTTCTAAGGACTAAACTGTTTTGAGAGTAAGCCAATTTCAAAGGGAAAAATGGTATGATGCTCAAGAATTACAGACTATGAATTAGGCAGTTTACATTCCATTGAATATTCAAAAGAATACATAAAATCATATGAGTGTATTAACATTTAACTCTACACATTCTGATTTCTTTTTAAAGTCCTTTTAAATAATATCAATGTAAGCCTTAGAAATGTAAATCAGCATAAGACACCATATGACTTCAAGAATATATTTTGTCTACTCCATTCATACATATGCCATCATAATTATCTAATTTTTGCTTTATTTTTATTATTTCTATAAGGATTTGACTTTTATCTTTGAAAAAAATCAAGTTCACAAATGAGAAAAAATAGATTTTACCTGATCATGGTAGATACAAATTACTATAACATTTCTCACTTCTGTTTACTGATTAGCTAAACTAAATTGACAAAACATAGCTTAGTCCCTTCTATTGAATGTCTAGTATTTGGAACTTAGTTCAAGGGTGTAAATGAATGATCTGTCAAAAGAAGAGTATACAATCTATATTAAATAAAATGCTAGCTTTGGAATTTTAATAAAACTGACTCATTTTTATAACAATAATTAGAATGTCAATTTAGGTCAGTTATAAAAGTCCTTCTCTTTAACACACAACTTTTTGTTCCTCCCTAGCCTTTTGTTCCAAGCTGTAAACTTATGAATTCAGAAAATATTTGTTCAGAACAATATGTAAATTATATTTATGAAAGTTAACATAGATCCTACCTGGGAGCAATGGTGCACACCTGTAATCCCAGTTACTCTGGAGACTGAGGCAGAAGGATTGAAAGTTGAAAGCTAGACTCAGCAATTTAGGGAGGACCTAAGGAACTCAGGGAGACTGTATCTCAAAACAAAATATAAAAAGGGCTGGGGTGTGTCTCAGTGGATAAGTGCCCCTGGGTTCAATCCCTGGCAAGAAAAAAGAAAAAAAATTAGCTCTTACTTTTCAACTGGTTGCTCTTCTGACACCTTGTGCCAGTCCTATTTGCATTAGCCTAGTTATATTCTCATTTGTGGATTACAGATTTGGTGTTTCCATGCATTTCTGAATTTTCACACTTCTTAGCTTTACCTTAGTACTTAGACTAACCTCCAAATAGCTTCCACATGCAACAGTGGCACTCAAGAGTGTCATATCCACAAATTGAGGGAGATTCAAACACATGATAAGGATATCTACTTATACCAGTCCCTTAATTTATTTGATGGAAAGCTTATTTTTCTTTCATATGCCCAGTGCAGATAAATATCTAAAATAGGGAAATTGAAATCATGTTTAATTTTTATTACTTTGCATTCTGACTTTTGTTTTATAAAATTAATGTGAGTAATCAACAAGTAACAGATATTGAAAATACTAAATTTGTGGTTGCAGTAGAAAATAATTCATCTCTGTACACACATGGCTAAAGGAGAAAAACACTTAACTAAATGCAAAAATCAATGCTTACTTAAAACTGATAGTTTTGTATAGGAAAAGTAGAGAAAAATAACAAAATAAAAAATATATTATGTAGTAAGTGCTATGTAGAAAATAAAACAATGAAATGGATAGAGGGATGCATGCAATTTAAAATGGTTGCCAGTGAGGCTTGCTCTAGCATTCACAAAATTGCCTAAATGCCTAAATGCCTAAAATTGCCTAAATTTGTTGTAACAAATCAAATTATATAGTTAACTGGGGGAAAGTGGCTCAAGCAGATAGAAAATCAAATGCAGAAACCAGAGTTTGTGTAACTGGAATTTTTAACACATAGTAAAATGAAATAGTAATATTCATCTATTGTAACACAGGCACACAACTAAAAAGAAGAAAAAATAGAAAGGCCAGAAAGTAGAGAAAAATAATTATAGATATGAAAGACATACACAAGTTAGTAATATGGAGGATCAAAAGGCAGATTTTTTTTATGATGGTGAGAAAGAGAAAGAGAATCAATTTTTCTACTTTTTCATCTGGTCTTTTTTCTCTGACACTTTGTTTTGTATGTGACTAGGGTTTGAATCCAGGGCCTTGCTCATGCCAGGCAAGTGCTTAAAGGCCGAAGCCACCACTCCAGCTCCAGGGGAAGACATATTTAAGGAAAAAGATATATTATATTCAATTATAAATCATCTTCTATATTGGATGCAGATCTACTTACTATTATGAATAAAATCTCAACTACATACCTGGAACCTGTGAGCAGTGTTTTTCAGAAAGAAGCTGGATCAAGGAAGAGGTACTCTGTTAAGTGGAAAGATGCTCAAGTTTAGGAGGAGTGAATGTTGCAAACACTAGAGAATGTTAATTCAAGAGAAGGCAGAAATCAGAGTTAGAGTTGATGTTCCTACATATGATCCTTTAGAAGTCTGCAGACATAAGGTAAATGTTTAAGACCTGCACATCTAAATCCATTGGGTTAAAATTTCTCTGGAGTTGCCTTTTCCTAGTGAGCTGGGTTGCTAGAGTTTTCTCAAATTTCCTCTATCTGTCTGAGCTTTTGACTTTTCTGATGTGCCTATGTCTCAGAGAAGGTCTTTTCCAATTTCTTTCTCCTTCCCCAGTATTAAGTTCCTTTACCTCCTTACTCCTTTGAGTATATTGTATGCTGAGTTGTGTGCTAAAATGTGTGTGTTGAGGACTTAACTTCCAGAACCTGAGAATGTGATGATGTTGGCCTTTAGATCTACAGTCAGATCAGTGTTTCTGAAGCTCCTAGGGATTCCATACTCTCCCAGGAACTCATACTATCTTAGCATTACTTAAAACTTTTATCTGATATTTTATTTATGCTGTGCCCCAAGTAATCTTGTATTTCTAACTCATTTCTTCTGGGTGACACCTTTGTTTCCTGATATTTAAGACTAGTTGTTTATACTGCTACCTTAACCCTATGATAATTTCAAGAAAAATATCTTAATTTTACTTCTCCTTTTTTTCTTAGGGTAAGAAATACACTCTTTTCAACTGTCTGTATCCTCAGAGAAAACCAGATGAGAACCAACATGACTATGCTCCTTGGGGCCTTTATTAATAATTATAAATTAAATAAACTTTTTCCCAAAAGAATTAATTAATAAATGGGAAAATGGAGCTTTACTTTCTTAATTATTTCAAATCACGGCAAATATACCAAAGCCCACACTTTAGCTAAGCCCTGAAGAAAAATCAAAAGTTGAGTGTACCATATTCCTTATGTTAATGAAAACTATTTCTACATTAATCATCAGATTTGATATTTTGGAGATCATTAGAGATTGCTTTCTCTTAGGTAACTAACTGTTCTGTGTTTTTAGATTCATCAACTGCCTGACCCATGGGAAGTTCTGAATACTATTAAAAGGTTCAGACCATGTAGGTAACTACCTGGCTTGATTTGAAGTACAGCAAATTTCCTACCTGTCTTTCATGGAAAGGATTATACATACACCATTTTTTCTAAATTAAACAGTTTCAAACAGCTGTATTCATAATGAATCTATTCCCTGAACAGAAATTACACTAGGTTAGATCTGGAGAGGATCATGACATACATTTTTTTCCAATCCTTTACTATTCTGATGTCTATTTCAGACCCTCCAAATTAATACTTATAGGACATTCTTTAACCATCTTCTTTGCTTTAGATGTTCTCTCAACTTGTTAAAATATATTTGGTTTTATACATCCCATTTTGTCTGATTAATTCTCCTACTTAGTTTATAATGAAAAAAATATGCATAATGTCTGTTATACAAAGAAATAATATTTAAGATATTTTAGATTACTTTGATACCATTTATCACCAGAATACATGAAATATTAATAATGCAGTAGTGGTCTTGACAAGCAAGATAAAAGTCAGTCAATGGAATTCTAAAATTGGAAAATGGCCTCACCTTTGCTCTACCTCTCTTATTATTGTAAAGATTGGATTCCTTCAAAAGAAAGTGTAGTAGGTTTTTTAATTCTCTTCATGAGGGCAAGAGTGGATGCAATAAAAATAAATTTGGAAAAAATTAAACCAGTGAAACTCATTAAGAATTCATAGGTTATGAATTTGAAGAGGAGTTAAGGTATCAAGCTAGATCTTAGAGATTGTCCCTAGAACTTCTGAGTATGTTTCCCACAAAGACAAGCAGAAAACAATAGCGATTTTGAAAGTCTAGTTTTCCTGCTTTAATAGGGCATCTTGAAGTACAGAATGAAAGCCAGATAGAGACAGAGAGTAAAAGGTGGATTAACAATTGACCTAGCATTTCCTATCATGAGATCATAACCATTAACTTTATTTTAAAATATTCTTATATTTTGACCCAGCATGGTTTTCTTCTTCATGTTCTTATCTTGCCTAGCACAAATGCCAGGGAAGTACCAAATTTATGTTCTGAACTAAAACAATAATATGACATATTTACTGAATTTTATGTAATAAAATAAAAACTTACCTTTTATAATTATTTGGAAGACATAGTTTTGCCTAATTTAAGCAATTTTGCCCTTTATCTTCACTTTGTTAAATTTTGATTTCTTCATATTATATTCATATGTTTAGGTTATCGCTCTTAGAAAACATCTGGAGCTCTTTACCGATAGAAGAGGAAAAACATAGGAGATATAGCTCAAGGTACAATTTTGCTATGAGTTTACTGTTTCTACAGGTGTCATCAGAATAAAACATCCCAATAAAAAGTTTGACACTACAGCTAGAAATGCTATCTATTATGTAAAATAAGTTTGAAAGAAAAAGAAAGGAAATAGGACCCTGGATAGCATGTTACTTTGGTTTTTAAGGCATGTCACACATTTTCAAATTTCATTAGTTAATAACAGAATTTGGAATAAAATAGCTTTAAAATTTATGTCTAGGGTATTTCTGGAAATGTGAATGGATAGGAATATTTTTTCCTTTGGAAAAAAGTAGAATTCAGCATGCGTATTAATTTTCTTTCTAGTAAAGTGGAAGTAGGAAAATGATAGCAGCAGATTTTATCTCCACCCTCTTACAGTATCCTAGGAACAGCTCTAAATTTTAAAAATAAAATAGAAAAAAAGTGATTATTTTTAGAACTCAGACTACAGGAGCTATTTGAGAAACAAATAGCCTAACTTCTCACCTAAATCAGTGAGGTAACTTTTTAACCCCAGTTCAATATATTTTTTGTTTTATGTTTTATCTTTTTGCTTTGTTTTCTGTTTAACCATAAATAGTATGTTCAGCTAAAAAAATATTTTCTGTACTGATCACAGTACTACCATTTTATTTTGGACTCTATGATATACCTTAACACTATGTTTTCAAATTCAAATAAGAATTAAGCCAGCACATTTTACTTGAGATTTTACAATATCAATCATTATGGTAAATGACTTCAACTCTCCTAAATTTTATAGGGAGCTCAGCTTTCCCTTCTTCATTATCTACCCAAAAAGTAAGCATGGGTATGTAGGAAGAATAGAATAGAGACCTCAAAATAAGTAATCCATTTTCCAGTGGGTAGGTTAACTAGAAAATTTCATTTTCTTCTCCATGACATTTTATTCTTTCCTAAATTTCACACAAGTGTTCTGGAAAAAGCCTTCGTATAAAACCTGAAATTCCTTTTTCAAATCAAAACTTATCTCTGACAGGAACTCAGCAGAGAAAACCACATGGTGGAGATTTGCTATGGTCTGGATGTGACCTCCACAAGCTCCTGTTCATACAGCAATATTCAGATGTACATTGATTAGATTGTACATACTAGTATGGATGGCCTGGGTGCTAAGTCTAGGCAGGTGTGGCATGGTTGGAAGAGGTATGGTAACTTAATGGTGCTCTGGAAGAGTGCATCTTCTCTATGGCTCCTCCCTTCTTCTCTTCCTTTCTGCTTCTGAACCTGCCATGAGCTGAGAAGCTTTCTCCTCTAGGCTCTTCCCCACTGATTTCCGACCTCACCTGTCCACAATAATAGAGTTGGCCATCTGTGGACTGAGACCTCTGAAACCATGATCCCCAAATAAACTTTCCATCCTCTAAGTTGTTTTTATTGAGTATTTTGCCCACAGTGATACAAAAGCTTACTGAAATAAGGTTATTCACATCTGCTTATGATCATAATAATGGCAGCCATCATCAATTGCATTAGTTGCTTATGATGTGCAATCACAGTGATAAATATTTTATGTACTTTCCATTATTTAACCCTTGTAAAAATTTTATGACATAACTACTATAACAGATCACAAAAAGAGAAGTTGAGGATTAGTGCAATGGAAGATCCATATCTATACTCATCAATTTAGGTGTACATGAAAGGTGTCCATGAGTTTACACACTGTCCAACCCAGGATACCTGGGAAGGAGACCAGCTACTAATGCAAATTTGAAACT
Organism: Aplodontia rufa; assembly: GCA_004027875.1. NCBI lineage: Eukaryota > Metazoa > Chordata > Mammalia > Rodentia > Aplodontiidae > Aplodontia > Aplodontia rufa. The sequence continues at coordinate 12,002 of PVKS010020076.1, read as the reverse complement.
TAATAGCCTAAAGATGTCCCTTGGAAATGAGGATTTTATCTACAATAAAAATGTAGATGGGAGCCAGGTGAGGTAGTGTTTGCCTATAATACCAATTACTAGGGAGGATGAGGCAAAAGGATCAGCCTGATAAACAGTGAGACTCTGCCTCACACACACACACACACACACACACACATACAACGCTTGAAAAGTATGGTAGTTTATGTGTTTATGTACACACATTCTTTTACATGTTCTTTCAAATCAGAGTCAGTTACAGTGCACTCCCTCTTTGTAAGTATGTTTGCTGAATTTAATGATTGACTCAATTAAACTAATAGTATCTAATGTGTGTTTAAGTGTTGTTGTGGATTGATTGAACCAGGGCCTCACACATGCTAAGCACGTGCTTTACCATAGAGCTACACACTCAGACTCAATTATCATCTGTATCATCTGGCTGTAGATAATGAAAGTCATTACAACTTCAACTTTCTCCTTGCTTTCTCTCTTATATCACTCACTTGGGGAAGCCAGTTGCCATGTCTTCAAGACACTCTTATTGTACTATTGGCATCCCACATACCCAGGAGGAGCTGAGGCTTCCAGCCAACTGCAATATGAATGGGCCAAATTGGAAGTTTCAGATGAGTACATCCAGACTGGCATATTGATTGCAGGCTACTTAGAGATCTAAGCACAGATCCTTCCAGGTAAGAAAATCTTGAATTACAGATCTGAAGAAACTGTGAGGTTATAACTATGTTTCTTTCTGTGTTTTTGATTAATTTGTTATACAACAATAGGAAACCAAGACAGAGTGAATTATGATTGTTGAACTCACCTCTTAAAAAAGGAGAAGTGGGAGATTTTAAAACAAATAATGTCCAAACGCTCATTCTTAACATTTCTAGGGCTTAGAGTGTAAAATATAACAAATGTGAGATGCAATCCAGTTTAACAAGTTCTGGAAAGCATGTAAGGCAGTGCAAGAACACAGAAACAGCGCAAGACATCTTACCTGAACAGAGCAAGGAAGGATTTTTTGGAGAAGTAATATGAGCAAAGAAATTCAAAGTTGACTGTTTAACTTCTTTCAGCAAGCTTCTAGAATTCTTAATAGTGTGTTTAAAATCTGAACAAGTCTCACAATAGATATCCTTTGTTAACATTTGTGAGATGAAGATTTATATGTGTATCAAGAAAATAAATTTGGAATATCTAGCTTTATTAAGTCTCTGAAATGAAATGTAAAGGAGAAATTGTCAGAGGCGAACATTTGTTTCCTCTAAATGAAACTCAAACAAATTTAGCATTTATGCTAAAGAAAGCTGACTAAAAAGATGTAAATCTGCATTTTAATAACTCTTGTATAAGCCATTCCTCCAGGAGCACTGATTCTGAGTGAACTCTTAATGTTGGGTTACTTACATGTGAAATAATCTCATTCAAAGATACTTTCTATAAGCAGGCCTGTTAATTTGCCCTTCTAAACAATTAATTTTCATTCATATTAAGATGCAGAGTCATCTTTGGAATAAAGTCTTGGTGTTCATGAATTTAATACTTTTCTACTTTTAAGTTCCTGCAATTTGACCTTCATGATAATGTGCTTGTTTACAAGCAGTCTAATGTTACTCTTCAGTCAATTTCACAAACTTAACTATTATGTTCCTGTTATGGTTTTAGCTATTAAGTGTTCCCCAAAAGCTCATGTGAAACAAGGCAAGAAATTTTAGAAGAGAAATGATTGGGTTATAAAATCCTTAACCCAATCAGTGAACTAATCTTCTGACATGGATTAACTGAGTGGTAAATGAAAGCAGGTAAGGTGTTGTTGGAGCAGGTGGGTCATTGGGGGTGTGTGTCTTTGGAATGTATATTTTGTATCTGGCAGGTGGAGTCTTTCTCTGCTTTCTGATGTGATGCCTTGAGCTGCTTTCCTGCACCACATTCTTCTGCCATGATGTTCTGCTTCACCTGCATAAAATACTGGTTACATCAAGACATGATTACAAGTGAAACAGAAAAGTAAGAAACACAACCATAAAATTAACATTCTCAATGGCAAGGAACAGATGGTAGTGTCAATTGATCTAACTGCAGTCCAAGAACAGCAGAGAGTACAAGGGATTAAGATTAACATAAATTGGCCAGCATTAAGTACAAGCCTAGAAATTTCCCACATGCATTCCTGAAATGCAGTATAAGGAACTTTAAAATTAGCCAGTTCTTGTACATGACAAAAGTACTCATGTCTGCAACAAGAGGATCTGTCATGACCTACAATAAGGCATACATTATAATCCAAAGAACTTTAAATCCTTAAAGTAATAGTTGTGAGTTAATGCAAGGAAATTTAGAGCTGAAATGATTGGCTTTTGAGAGCCTTAACATAATCAGTGTATTACTCCGTTGATTGAGATAAACTGGGTGGTAACTATTGGCAGGTAGGGTGCGACTGGAGGTGGGTATTTGGAGTGTGACTTTGAGGTTCATTTGTTGTCATGGTGAGAGATCTCTTTCTGCTTCGTGGTGCAGTATATCCGGCTACTTTTCTATGCTCTTGATGTTCTGCCTGATGTTCTGCCTCACCTCAGGTACCGAAAAATGGAGTTGGCCATGTATGGTCTGAGACCATGAGGCCCTAAATAAGCCTTTCTTCTTCTAATCCTTCTTGTCAGGTCTTTTGGTCACAGCAGTGGAAAAAGCTCAGTAAAACAAGCTATGTGCCAAAATAATCATTTGTACCCCAAGAAGTGCTAAAAGTTTCAAATAAAGACAATTTTAATTTTTGTTCTTGATAGTAAATTCAGCATTTTCTATTCATTTATAACATTTTCCTTGTCACCAGATATATTGTTCTACTGTGTAGTGAAAGAGAATGCGCATTTAAAAATTAAATAATTTCTTCAAATGCTACAAAACTACTCATGTGTTCATAACAGCAAAAATTTAAAAACTACCAAAATGTGCATTGAGTTATTCACTGAGTAAATATGATAAAGCAATGAAAATAAATATCCATAACTACACACAAAAATATGAATGAAACTCATGAATATAATTTGAATTCATAAAGAGAAACATGAGAATAAAATTATAGGCAAACCTAATTAATGCTATTAGATTTCAAGACAGTGGCAATACTTGTTGGAAGGGACAGGTAGAAGGCAAAATAAGGACTTCAAGAATTCTGGTAATGCTGTTTTCTTGACTGGCTATTGCTATACCTGATAGATCTGTTCAGTTTGAAGATAATTGTTGAGATACTATGTATTATTTTGAGACAGTCTTCCTATGAGTCTCTTGCATTTCTGCCTCTTTTACAAGTAGAGGAACAGGCTGCCATCTCAGAGAACATATTTTCTGAGATATTAATAAAGAAATATCCTTGGAAGACAGAGAAATAGCTCCCTTCAGGGCTGGGAAATAGTTTCTTGTCTAGTATAATAAAGATAATGCTTCTCTTCAGGGCATTGTTTGAGTAGGCTAGCTTGCAGCTCATTTATGAAACATTAGTTTCTCTAAGTTCAGAGTTCCTCTTCTTTGACTCAACCTGTGTCCTATATAAATATCTTCCAGTCCTTGTTGCAAGGGTTTATGGGATTCAAAGCTCAGGAAATATGGAAAGTAATTGTACTTTACTGCTATTGCTGTGAGCAATAAACCATCCTTTGTTTATGTTTCAGGAGCTTCATAGCTTTTGTCAGCACCTAAGAAATTGTGACAGGCTAATTTACTAGCTTAAAATTAGGGAAAATCTCAGACTCTTAACGTTTCTTGGCATTAAAATACCCACTTTACAGATATAGTAAATGTAATTTTTTTAAGAGAGAGAGAGAGATACAATTTTTAATTTATTTTCACATCTTGCCTTCATTTCGCCAACATTTAGTTGTGTATGTGGTGCTGGGCTTTGAACTTGGGTCCTCTCTCATGCCAGGCAAGTACTGTGACCACTGAGCCAGTACTCCAGCCTTCAATGTAACATATTTTTAAATGAGATTTTAACTGTAGTTCTCAACATATATGTTTACTTTTATATATATATATGTGTGTGTGTGTGTGTGTATACATATATGTGTGTGTATATATGTATCTATACATATATACATATGTGTGTATATACACACACACACATATGTATATTGTTTGATAGAATTTTTTACATTACTTTTAGTGTCCAGATTATTAAATATAAGAAAGAAAAAATAAGGAGACGTACAAACTCCAAAAGGACTTCTTTTTTCTTGAAGTTGCACGCACACATACACACACACACAAAATCAAAGCAAACTAAGACATCGAATATTCCTAGAATGATAATTAACATCACTGTGCCTAATAGGTCTGCTCAGTTTAAAGAGAAAGATAGGTTAAAAGTAACCAATCATTGGTTACTTTTCTCTGGAACAGAATATTACTAGAGATCATGCACTTGTTAGGACCTTTTTTCACTATATAAAACTTTGATTAACTTTTCTTTGAAATGTTGCTGGAATATTTACTACTTTGTGTTGCATATTACCAATTCAAGTTTTATGTTTCTCTTTAAATTAATAGCTGTTAGCAACGTTTTCAAGATTTTAAAACATAGTTTACTTTTATTCATTTTGTTGAAAGAAAAGCAAGGGTGAATACATTGTTTCTGGAGAATCTACTGGTAGAAGATTCAAATTTGTTTGAAAATATATTTGATACCAACTTACGTACAAAGTTTGAGTTTGGGGGGTAAATTAAGTCACATCACATTGAATTAGCAGTTCATTTTTATTTAAAAAGTACAACTTTTTGTTGCTCTAACATAATATTCAGGGAAACCAAAGCAAACACACCTTAATTTATATTTCCAAAATATTTTAACAATTGTCACACTAAAATGCTGTGCCTTCATTCTCATAAATTTACACTAAAGGGGGAAAAAATAATTGTTCTTCTCCGTAAGCAATGCACTTACGGTATTAAATGGCAAACATGTTTACATGTGGCAAGCCATTTCCATCCTTTTTTTTTTTTTAAGAGAGATAGGAACAGTGAGAAAAATAGAGAAATAAACAATTTTATTTTAGTTTTTCATCTAGTTTCACTGTTCCAACCACACTTCACTGCATACATGGTGCTGGGGTTCGAATCTGTGTCCTTTTGTATGCCAGGCAAGCACCGTAGCCGCTGAGCCAGTGCTCCAGCCCAGCCATTGCCATCTTAACGCGAATATTTTGTAATTTTCATCTTCTAAACAGAAAAATTATTTTTCTTAAAAATTGAAATTGTATTGAAAACGAATCATTAAAATTGAAACTCAAAAATTAAAAACAATAACAAGTATGCTAGAAAGTGAACATATCCTTAGAGCTTCAAATTCTATGCTGTGAGTTTTCTATAAAACACCTTCAATGACTTAATTCATTGTAATGATGTTTGCAGCAACAATGAACCCATAAACATGACCTGATAAAGCAGAAGTTATCTTTGGCTGGTGAAAATTGATTCTGCATGGAATATTTTGTACAGAACCCTGTAGGAATCCTCTCAGTTGTACCACTAGACTGGCTTTCATAGTGGGCTGTTCTCCTGGGATATCTATGTTCTTTTCAGCTTTAGCTTTAACGAAATAGAAGAGATGAGACTATTGAATTGGATTGATTACTCATTCTAGGGATATGGGCTTGTGAGATTTTCAACAGTCTTTTCAAAAATACACAAAATATAGTTTTTGAAATATTAGCAAAATAGGCTTATAATTTAAAGGAAAAATTCGCTTTGCATGTTAATATTTTATAGTTCCTAAATCAGTAGTGTGTCACCTCCCTGCACTCAAACCAAACAATTTTTGGCTAATAAGTAGACATAATTTACATCCTATTTTTGTATTTAGATTTATGATACTTTGTTTAAATTGTTAATATATCTTGGCTTTAGTAAATTATGTTATGGATTTAATAAGATCACAGTAATGTAGTTGCTTCAAAACTGCTTTTCTCTGAATCATATTAAGAATTTTTCCCTTATAAGAATGCTCATTTGCATAAAATCAACCAAAAATATCCAATGGGAATCCAAAATTTAGTGAAATAACATAAAAATAAAGAAGATGCATGCATATATAATGAACTACTCTATAATTCTCTTTGTTGTGTCTTTCATAGTAATAGATTCTCACAAAATATTTTACATTGAGCCTCTGTAAATGAAGAATAACAATCCAATTTCATGGCCCATTTCTCTCTTTCTGTCTCCCCCAATTTTTACACAAATATATATATATATACACACACACACACACACACACACACACAAACATGTATATATTCACAAAGATAACAGTAACCAGAAATTACTTAACTATGAAAAATTTAAAATAATTTATTTTCTAGCAACTTTGTTATTAAGTGATAAATTAATTTATCATGAGTGGATTTTCATAGTACTAAATCTTGACCAAGTTGTTAGCTACAACATGTTATCACAAATATTAGTGTTTTATGGCTAACTATGGATAACTCAACAATGTTAATAATACCACAACATTCTCACATTGATTAAAAAATATTGATGTTAAATTGAAGGGAAATTTTCATATTCAGTTTATTTCAATAATCAAGATGTCATTGGCTTTCAACATTAGACCTAAAATTATAGCTCATGATTTCCATCTCTATGTTCTTCTGATTCCCAATTTTCCTAAACTCTCATGCTTCATGTAATTTTAAAAATTACCTTTCCTTCTAGGTATTTATACTTCATGCTTTGACATCTAGTTTTTATTTTTGTTTGTTGTTTTGTTTTATTTTTAATATTTTGAACTCTTAGCAGGGATCTTTTTTGGGAAACTGAATGTTTAGTATTTTTTATTTTTAAATTAATGTCCTTCTCACCTTCTGAGTTTGCAATAAAACTCATGTAATATCTTATGGATAAAGTGTAATAAAACAAAATAAATCAACATTGTTTTTAAGATATTTATAATTTAACAAACTTCAGCATATGAAGATTAATACTGAGCTCTTTCTAGTTAAGTCAAGTTTCAAATCTAAGGCAATACATTTCCATAAGGGTAATTAATGAAGTTTTTAGAATGCGCATAGTGCAGAGGCATTGCTCTACTACCTTTGGTCAGCCATAGTCTGTTAATACATCACTTTGCCCATGATAAATCAGGCATAAATTTTGAACAGTTAAATTATAGTTTATTTTCCAAAATTTTGTCATGCCATTGGTGTGGGAGAATTGGTGTTGCCTGGTATAATTGATAAGGCTACTGAACTGAATCTATAAAATATCTTTCCACCATCCTGTGCTGATGGTTGATCTTCCCATACAAGAGGTAAGACAGAGTACATGGAAAAGACTCAGAGTTCAGTGAACAAGTTACTGGACTGTTTGTACATATTTTCTAGTAATTTTTTAACACATATTTATAAGAATGACAGAATTAGGATTGGGATTTGCTTTCATTATAATGTTTGATGAGGTAAGGAGATGCTCCTCCAAAATCAAATTTGTTCTCCACCAAAGTGGAACTTTTAAAAAGGCTTAAACAAAGAAGAGACATGACAAATTTTGTATTTTGGAATAAGAATTACAATGAGTGCCCTGAATTAGGATGAGTGGGGAGAATACAAAAGCAAACATCAAAGTAAGTAGTACAAATTTTATCATTATTTGCCTTTGTTTTGTCCATTAACATTTCTGTATCAGTGATCCCAAGAGAACATTTCCAAGGAATCATTTTCATTTCTTGTGCATATTAGAATAAAATATCTTAAGTTCTTCATTGCTCACTCTGATTATACAGCAGTCTAGATGTACAGAAAGAATTAACTGTATTACAGTTCAATAATACATTATTAAAAGGCTGAAGAAGTGGCTCAGTGGTACAGTGTTGCCTTTCATGCATGAGGACCGGATTTCAATCCTCAGTACCATATACACAACTAAGTGTAGGAAAAACAAAAAAAAAAAACAGTTGAAAAAATACAGTTAACTCTCTGCCTTTTGCTCTCTTTAAGAAAATGCATCAGTAGATAATAAAAGGTAAGAAAACAGGAACTGACATGGCAGAATATAGCAAAAGCTTAGATGGAGGATTGAAGTTTGTTCTGTTGAGAAGTGACAGAAGAGACAATCAGCTGAGCATTGAAAGAGGAATATTTGAAGAATAAGAAATACAGCTATTAGAATGTTGTAATAAAAAACTAATTTATTTAAAGGACTAGTGTCCTTTAAAATTGCTTTAGCTTAATATTTCATATTAGAGAGTAGTAAACATAAATGTTTCAGTTTCATTTGGCTTTATGATGGATCTGGATCAAACTAGAAGCTGCCCAAACCAGCTGTGTTAATTTTGGTGAAGTGACCCTATCAATGAGGTTCAACAAACATTCGTGTTATCATGGCCAGCCATGTGTAAGTAGACAATGCAAATCTGGTTTCTTGGATCATTTTCACACAGAATGGACAAAATGAATAAGCTTACTACTTTGCAAAGCTTTTCATGAATGCAGGCATGGCTCTAGGCATTGTTTTCTAGTGTTTGCACATAAATTGGTGTGAATTTTTCCATGGCAGGGATATTCAGGATGTGCACTTAACCAGCAAAATCTTTCCTACTAGGAGAGGTAAAGTAAATAGGATTAAAAGGAAACGGTGTCACCTTTTTTAGTATATTGAAAATGCGTTTAAATAGAGCCACATAAACATACACATTGGATTGCCAAAAGTCATTGCATGCCAACTATGCACCACACTGCAAAGCATATTTTAAATTTTACTTTAGTATATATTTCATATATAATAGTGTTCTATTAGTTCAAAAAGTTTGGAGGCATATTATACTGTGATTTTATTTCATTAAATATTTAGGACATTTTTATTTCTTTTTCATTCAAAGCATCTGGAACTCATTAGGGGATAACTGATAGTTCCATACACTATTTTTTTTCCTATGGTATCTTAGAAATACTTTGAGCAACTTCACAGAAATCTTCAGTGTAACTGTAGAATCACTGAAAATGATATGCAGTATGAATCACATTTATTTTAAACCATTTTCCTCCAAATGAATATTATGACCAAATAGCAAACACCTCTGAGAGGATTATGTAATGGAAATCCTGCTTTAAAATCAACTGAAACAACTCTAGATTTCAAAGATCTGATAAAAGGAAATTGAGCTTATGCTTATATTGTATATGGTCTATCCCTTGAAACTGAACAGCTTGAGGGAAATAAGCATATTTAGAATTCAGCTAAGTTTAATAATTTGCAGGTTTTAATTTTCAGTTGTGATTCACATGAAAATCAGCAAAGGAAGCCGTATATACAGTTAATTAATTACCACTGCTAGTAATTAACCAGCCCCCATATGTTTATATTTATTGAACATAGAAAAACATGCCATTCAGTGTGCAATTTGGTGGAAAGTCCTTGCAGCGAAATAATACCATGTGTATATGAACTTCTAATTGTATCTTTTATTCCAGACTTAAACCATTTTTATAAAGCAGAAACCAGTGTGTAGCCACAGCTGGTAAAGGGAAAAAGCATTTGCTACTGCAGAGAGCTTATTCTTGAAATGCTTGAGCTAACTTAAAATGAAGAGGATCCTATCACAAACAAAGTAAACACTGGGAAGAGCTAAGTATGTTTTTCATTTCAGGTTACACTGATTTTGACTTAAGCATCTAAAGTCTTCTTTTATCATCTTCCCCTTGTATGTCACTTCTGTGAAATTTGAAGCACTTAACATCTAGAATTGAAGACCTTGAGGGTGCCATAGGAAGTAGGAATGTGCAAAGATATTGAGTGCCAGTTTTATCACTAATAATTTATTCTCTTAACATTCTTGCAAAGAACATTATAACTGCTATTTCCTTTTTAAAGGTTAAAAGGAAAAAAACCTCAAAAACCTCTTGAATTTTTAAAGCTGCTAAGCAAGTTATATTAGCTAAAATAAAACCCCACAAAAATTTTGTTTGAGGTTCAACAACCCATTCTTCCATGCCCTCATTTTTCACAACCCTCACTCTTTACACTTCAAAGGACAACTAAGGAAATATGGTTAAAATGGCACCAAGAGAAAAAATCAATTCATTATTATGAACTTCTAAGATAAAATGCTTACAATTTTTTAAAAAATTATTTTGTCGGGGCCCATTTGAGTCCTGCTGGAAGGTGCTTCGACATGACCACTAGAACCCCTGTCAGGAGCAGACCTTGCCTAGGAACAACCAGGGGAGATTCCTTCCTGGAGTAGCCCCACCTACCTGATACCCTGCCTTCTATTTGGGGCCTGTTCCAGTCCTGCCAGAGCGCAGGACATAAATGGATAACAGCAGTAGAGCCAACATTTGGAGCAGATCCCGCTCAGGATCAACCAGGGGAGATTCCCCACCTGGAGTAGCCCCACCTACCTGATGCCCCACCTTCCAGTGTTTGAGTCCAGCCAGAAGGCTCTCAAGACACAAACAGTAGGATCCCCAACCTGAGCAGCCCCTGTTCAGGACTAACCAGAGGGAGGCTCCCCGCCTGGAGCAGCCCTGCATAACTGATGCCCCTGATGCCCAGCATTCCTGTTGGGGCCTGTTTGAGTCCTGGTGGAAGGCACTCAGGACATGATTAGTAGGACCCCTGACCTGAGTAGGCCTTCTCAGGACCAACCAGGGAAATTTCCCTACCTGGAGCAACACCACTTACCTGATGCCCCACATCCCTGAACCTTCAGATTTGCACCTTGAACCTGGAATCAAAAGGTAGAATAACAGGAGGACCCAGGGAGAAACAGCAGAAGAAGGGGATCATCAAAGAGTTGGTGGCTGATCTGACCCTTTGACTTGCAAGAAAAACCACAAGGAGAACTGTCTATCTTCCCCATAGGAAATCTCAATCCAGAATTCCAGAAGAAGCTCTTCAAAAATGAACAACCAAATAAGGATATGTTTACCTCAAAAACCAAAACTCCCCTACAAAGGATTCCACAGATAAAAGACAACATGTAAACCTTGAAAATATTATCAATGGAGGGTTTTCGGAAGATGGCGTCTTGAAGCGTGACAGCATTCGCTGGGGCTCTGACTCTGACTGGGAAAAATCCACTGCATCAGCAATTTTCCAAGGTGCATTCAGGGGAAACTATATTTGATTGTCTACTACTAGTTTGTGAAGCTTTTTAATAAGGAACCGAGTCTTAGGAGTTTTGCGAGAAGGGAAAAAGGAAAAAAACATTTTTAAAAAAGAAACGGGGGTTTTCCCCCTCCCGCCACGGGCACATAAGCCTGCCACTGCAGACAGTCTGCCAGAAAGAGTTCTGTCTGCCTCCCCCCCCCAGGATTACTGGTGCAGCTCCTTGCTTGGTGTAGCATTCCTACGAGTTTGGAAATAGCAAGTTTCTGGCTGTTCTATCAAGAACGGGAACAATAGCCTTCCCTCCCGCAGTACGCTGGACACATTCCCGACCGGCTCCAGGGACTGGAATACAAACGGCAGCTGCCGATCCAATGGGTCTGATCGGAAACATAGAATCCATCGCTAAACCCACCCTGTCCGTAACTAATTAGACCCCTGCCAAACTCATACTCTGTGAGGGGCTATAGCCGTGTTTGAGGACGGCCCCCTGGGGTGCACGGTAATTCTTCGCCATTACAAACGACAGGACTACATTTCCCATCAGCTGCAAAAGCTGGACTACAGTTCTCCTATCGGAACTAGGGGAATTTTTTCCCTGTGCGGGCAGGAACACTGACGACTTCCTTTTCATTCCGTGCGCTCATTGGTCACAATCCCGCACCATCTGCAGAGACTGGGCAGCAAACCGCATTAAAGATCCAGTGGGTCTGAGCAGAAACATAGATTTCATCGCTAACCCCATCCAGTCTGTAACTAATTAGAACCCCACCAACATTGCATTCTGTGAAGGGAGAGAGCTGTGCTCAGAGACAGCCGCCGTCTCCAGGTGCCCGGTTGCTCGCCGCCAGTACGTACGAAAGGACGGGACTACATTTCCCATCGGCCATCTAGGC
>PVKS010020075.1:27163-37531 GCA_004027875.1 Aplodontia rufa | reverse complement strand
TTAACATGCATATTTTTCCAGTATATAACAAAATGGCTACTTTTTGTCAAAATTGCATAGAGAATGATTTTCCCCCAATTGTGATTTCATAGAAAAACTTATTTAGTTTGAAAATTGTCTAAATAAATGAGAATCATCATGGTTTTTACATGTGCATATTAGAGAATTTTGTTTTTAATTATAAAATACCCTAATAACACAAGTTCCAGAAGGCAGAAGAAAAGCAAATGACATTTGCAAAGTTCTCACTACATGCTCAGATCATTACCCACAATTCATTCTAAAAGAAGGTCTAGTAATCACATTGTAAAATGAGAAGCTGGGTGTTCAGAGAGATTAAGTGACATATCCAAGAGCTCTCAACTAGAAAGTAAGAGGACCGGGATTCCAACTAGTTCCTCATTTGCTTATCGCAGCAATGAGAATATACAAAGTAATTAGCAAGTTAAAATCAACACAGGAATTTCTGTCAAAAACAAATCTGTTCTTGCCAGGTGCAGTGGTGAGCACCTGTAATCCTAGTGGCTTGAGAAGTTGAGGCAGGAGGATCGCGAGTTCAAAACCAGCCTCAGCAACTTAGTGGAGTCCTAGGTACCTTAGCAAGACCCTGTCTCAAATTAAAAAAGAAAAAGAGCTGAGGATGTTGCTCAGTGTTTAAGCACCCCTGGTTTCAATCTCTGGTACAAAAAGAAAAAGAAATCTGCTCTTACCTAATAAGATATAAAGAAAGAAGTGTGTATGATAGTAGGCAACTTATAAAAAGGTTTATTTCCTGAAATGTGCAAAAATTATATACTTTGTGCTTTCATTAGAAAACACTTGGCAATAAGAAGAAACCAAATTAAACACTATATTTCAAATATTGTTTAATTTATCCAACAGAAACATGAAAAATAAGTTAGAACCAGGATGTGGAAATAAGTGGAAACTTTCTATCATGTTTCAAAAGAAAAGAGGTCATCCCCCCCACCCCTGATTGGAGAAGAATGACAACATCAACAAAAACCTAAACCTTTCTCCTCTGTGTTTTTTCATGTTGGCATCTAGTAGTCAATCATGCCAATAAAACTTGCACTGTGGAAAATTGGGCTTATTTCTTTGAATGAAACCTATGACAGGTTAGCCGTTTGTAACTTCATAGTGTTAGTTTCCCCCTATATATTTCTAACTTTAATGTCATCAATGGAAGATATATTTTTTATTTCTATCTAAAACAACCTTTAGTTATGTTTTGTATTTCACCATTAGACTTTCCCTGGAAAATATTTTGATTCCAGGGGGAATAGGTCTGTAGCATTATATCTAGAGTAAATATAGTTATTAGGCAACCTTTTATTTGTGCAAACATCATGGAATATACTTATACAAACTTCTATGGTATAGCTTACTATACAACTAGGCTGTATGGTATATATGTATGGCACAGCCCTTTGCCCCTAAGGTCATGATGAACAGCACTACATTAAATCAAGCACAAAAGAAAAATATACAATTAAGAGACACAGTAAACATAAGATCTATGAGGCTGTTGCCTGTGCAACACATATATAAAGAGTAGTTTAATAGTAAACTTTTTTTTTAAAGAGAGAGGGACAGTGAGAGAGACAGAGAAAGAGAGAAACAACTTTATTTAGTTTTTCACATGGCCTTAGTTGCTCCAACACTTAGTTGTGTACGTGGTTTGAACCCAGGTCCTCATGCTTGCCAGGCAAGCGCCAAAACCACTGAGCCACGGCGCCAGCCCTATTAGTAAACTTTTAAAAAATATAAATAAATTGTATAAGTATATATATATATGTATATATAATTATCAAGGATTATGTACATAACTGTATTCCTATACTTTATACAATCAACAGCACAGATTTCATGCATGAGCATCTCTACAAACTCATGAGCAAGACATTGCACAACAATGCAATGTTAGGATGGCTACCACATCATTTGGCATTAGGAAATTTTCAGCTCCATTACAGTCTTAGAGGACCATCTTTGTGCATGTGGTTCATTATTGGCTGAAATATTCTTATGCACCTCAAGAATGTATTTGCTTGAGCTAGCATTAAGTGAATGTTATTTGTTGTTTAAGATAGTGATTAAAATGACAGTCTATCATGGTTTGGATATGAAATGTCCCTCAAAAGCTTCTCTTAACGCAGGAATATTCAGAGTGAAATGATAGATTAAGTCATGTAACCTAATCATTCCATCCTAGTTTGAACGGACTGAGTGGGTGATAATGGGCACATGTCTAGAGGAAGAGGGTATCTGGGGACATGTCCTGAGGGGTGCATCTTGCATGCAACCACATTCCCTTCTCCTCTCTTTTCTCCCCACTTTCTGACCCTTCCACGAGTTAAGCAACTATCTTGTGTGGGCCCTTAGCCCATGATGTGGTGGTTCCCTTTGAACTCACAGAAATAGAGTTGGTCATCAATAGACTGAGACTACTGAAACTGAGCCCTAAACAAACTTTTCCTCATCTAAGTTGTTCTTGTCAGGTATTTTGGTCAGTGTTCCAAAAGCTTACTAAAACAGGATAAAGAAAACTCAAGGGTAGGAATTCCCAACACAGCCATTTGCTAATTATGTGAGTTTGGGGAAATTACTTAACTTTTTTTTTTTATGTCTCAGCTTCCTCTAGTAATAATTGTATCCATGTGGCTTACACATAAGACTATCATAAACATTAAATAAAATATCATGACCACTTTACAGAGCTTGTATGATGGTAAGCATTGATGAATATTAAATTATTATCATCCTACATCCAACTAACTATTAAAATATTCAGGGGAGCTTAGTAAACCAGAAGTATAAGAATTGACTTTGCAAAAGAGAAATCTACTTTGAAAGGTCATATTTGAATCTTTGAAATGGCTAGACTGTTGTCCTTTTTGTGTCCTATATCAATAATTCTAGTGTGCATACATTTCTCAACATCATTCATCCTGCTGAAATTGGTTCACAAGAGTATAGAAGAACATTCACCAATTTCATTTTAGATGAAATTAAATTGAGTAGCACAAGTGACAAAACATTCTAAGTGGGATGATGATTCTGCATATTAATATTGTCTCCAATTTCTGTATTAGAGAAGGGACAATTAACTTACTCAAGGGCAATTAATCACCAGATAAGGATTAGTTTCCTACATATTTAAAACATGAGGAGGAAACCCTATAACAACATTATTACCAAGATATAAAAAATCAAAAGGTTAAAGTAAAAGTGATTATTATTCAGAAAATTCAGACTGCCACAATGAAATATCATAGACTGGATAGCATAAAAAATAACATAATTTTTTTCTCACAATACTTTTGGATAGAACGTCCAAGATAAAGGTCCGACCTCATATGGTTTCTGGTGAGGGCTCTTTTACTGGTTTATAAACAGGTGCCTTCCTAATGCACCCCACATGAGAAGAGGGAACTCTGATACCGATACCTTATCCTCTTCTTATTCTTATCTTCTGGAGTTTTGGACACTACTCTTATGGACTCATTTACATTAACTACAACTAAAAGGACCTATGTCTGGATACTAAGTCATATTTGGAGTTAAAAATTTAACATATGTATGTGGAGAGTGAGCACAAAGACATAGATCTGAAAAAGTTTGTTAGGAGAGAACCTACAGAATGGGTGATAATCATGGGCTGTGATTCCTCTGACAGTGGACTAATAGCCAAAATTTACAAAGTACTCAAAAAAACTCTATATCAAATCACAAGCAATCCAATCAATAAACGGGCCAGTAAGCTAAACAGAAACTTCTCAATGGAGGAAATCGAGCAAGACAACAAATACATGAGAAAGTGCTCTAAATCACTAGTAATCAGAGAAATGCAAATCAAAACTACATTATGATTTTACCTCCACTACAGACAGATTGGCAAAGATGAAGAATACAAACAGTAACAAATGCTTGAGGGGCTGTGGGGAGATAGGAACACTAGCACACTGTTGGTGGAACTGCAGACTGGTATAGCTGCTCCAAAAAGCAGGGTTGTATCCACCATATGAACCAGCTATCCATCTTCTGGGTATTTTCCCAGAGGAGTTAGAATCAGCACATGACAGTGACATAGCAAAATCACTGTTCATAGCAGCTTAATTTACAATAGCTAAATTGTAGAATCAACCCAGGTGTCCCTAGCTGAATGAATGGATCTAAAAGCTCTGAAATTTAGATACGATGGAGTTCTACTCAGCTATTAGAAGTAATGATATTGTGGCCTTTGAAGGTTAATGGATGGCAATGAAAAAAATCATGCGAAGTGAAATTAGCCAAACCCAGAGAGTCAACGGTGTAATGTTTTCCCTCATTTGTGGAGGCTGTAGGGGTGAAAGGTAGTCAAATGCCTGTATTAGACCCACCAAAGGCATAGCAACCCATAATTTAGGGGAATCATAGACATGTAGGTGGGAGAGGGGACAGGAGAGAAGCAGGGGGATGGGAGAGGGAAAGAAAATAATGAGGGATATAGGGAGACAATCAACAATGTAGAATATACTACCCTCTGAGAAGTCAAATAAAATGAATAATAAGCAATCATTTAATTCTGAAAAATTCACAATCATATATATATACATATGGATGTTTATATATATAAATCATATATTTATGGACATTTATATCTCTTATAGGGGAATATTAGAGAAGAATCTAGAGATTGAGGTGTGGGCAATATGGGGTCACTATGGTTTAAGGTCAAGTGCATGTCGCATTATTACTTTATATACATTTATGAGTGTACAACTCAACTCCTTAATAAAAAATATGAAAAAGAGCTCAATTTTTTAAAAAATATGAAATGTGTCCATCTGAAGGGAATAGAAAATGTAGGCTTTGTGAAAGTGGAGTGGATAGCCAAAAGCAGCAGACTAGAAGATACGAACAGAGTAACAGAAAACAGAAAATAACATCATTAACCCAAAGATTTCTGTTATTTTACAAAAATCACAGGTAGACCTGTTTTAGATTTAAGAAAGGTGTACTCTGATTAATGCATTTTCCTTAACTTTTAGTGGTTTGTTTAATTGCTGATTATCATGAAGAGAGAGAATTTTTAAAGTACATCATTTGGTGTGAGGAAGGACATAGAAAGAAAGGTAAGGATAGAAGAATAGATAGACGAAAAATAATAAAGGAACATTAACAAGTTGTGGACAACATCAGAGAAAAACTCAAGATGACAAAAAAGGTGGTATGAAGAAATTGGTTCAGGGGGCTGGAGCAATGGCTCAGCGGTTACAGCGCTTGCCTGGCATGTGCGAGTACGCGAGTTCAAACCCCGGCATCACATGCACAATGAAATGTCAGAGGAATGAAAGTCACATGAAAAACTAAATAAAAAATTGCTTCTCTCTCTCTCTCTCTCTCTCTCTCTGTACCCTCTTAAAAAAAAGAAAGAAATTGGTTCAGGAAAGAGAGAAGAACAAAAGCTACTTCAGGAATAGCACTTGTAGTATTATCAAACATTAAAAAATGATCAAAGTATGACAAAGTTTGGATAACAATAATGCTAAAACCATCGACAGGTTCAAATTGTTTGATAGTGCTTTTATAAAATCCTGATGTGTTTTATTCTGGAAGTTACTTTAGGAAAGGCCTCAGACTTGCATTGCTTTTATTCCCACCATGCCGTGTGAGCAAACTGTGCTCCACAAATGTTTGGGGATAGTTAAATGAAATACTTTTTACCAAACAGACATTGCTAGCTGCTGAGGATATAAAGATGCATATGCTTTGATTCCTGACCTCAAAAGGTTATCAGCCTGATGAAAAGAAATGTTATAAACATCAAATATTTACTCTTATAGTAGAAATAAAAAAAAACATCTAAAGCATGGAGAAGGTTGATAGTTCTGACTGTGGGGTAAGGACAGATTCTTAAAGTGAAAATTGAAATTTTAATGCTGATTTGAATTTATCAGCCTGTGACATCCTTCTTCATGTGGCTGTTAATCCTAAAGTTGTACCACAACTTGTGATCTTCCAGCACTAATCTTTAAAGAGATTTGGAATTTAGGCTAAACCATATTTTTTTTTCCATTTCAGAAGTTAGATTCTTTTCTCACAGTCATGAAATTATACATCACCTAAATTGACAATAAGGAACATGAAGAAAACTTGACTTCCCAAAATCGCAGAGCTGGTGTGGAACAGAGCCAGTTTAACAATTAAGCTAGCGCTGTTGGTTGTCCAATATGGAAATCTGAATAAAAAGCATTGTAGCTTGTTCTTTAGCATTTGTTCTATTGGAATATTTCTTCTTGCAAGATGAAACTCAGAGGAAGCTTAATTACAAAATCCCATATCATTATTTGTATGTATAGACTTAGCCCTACTCTCCATTTAATTGCACCTCTTTAAGGACTAATTTAAACTCTTCAGATTTGTTTTAGGACAGGGATAAGACCTGGATACAAAAGGCAGGAAGTGGGGTTAAGTAATTTAAGCCATTATAAAGCCACTTCTCAAATCAATCCAATTTTTAGCCAAGTCCTATCATATAATTTCTGCCCAAAAAGAGTACAGCAGAAAATGAACTGTTAGAGTCCTTTGACAGCACAGTTTATAACTCTTCTTCAGAATTTTGACTGAAGCTTTTCATCAGCCCTGGCTAAATCACCAGATGGGTTTGAAAGAATGTCATTACAAAGTCTTTATGTGAGTTGGCAAATAGAAATCAACAAAAGCTTCGGAGCTATTGCTGTAGAGTCCAAAGTTTGAATTTGAGCACTGAATATTTTCATCTAAAAATATTTCCCCACTGACCTCTGTAGGTTCCTTGCCCACCCTTGTTACCCACCCTCTTTCAGGGAGAAAGTAATTTAACTTAATCCTCACAAGATTGAAATTTTCAAAATGAGTATATATTTCAAAAGTCATATTATAAGACAGAGACTAGATCAAAGACATTGGAGAATCACAGTATTTCAGAGAAGATTCAAACTTCTGCTATTTAAATCTATGGATAAAGAGTTGTGAATATATTTGGAAATGATAGGTAGGCAGATAGATAGACACATAGACAGTCTTTTCTCCTTTAGTGTGTACTCTCTCTCTTGTATTATCTCGGTTACATGAAACAGATGGTGGGTCCCTTCTCAGAGAAAAGAGACCAACATTACCAGTTACCAGGACCTTTGGAAAGGTCTCTCTTTTGGATTGCAGAAATCCGTATCTGGAACTGAGTTTTGCAAAAAGCAAGGCACAGCATTTCCAAGAAGAAACCCTTTAAGTTATATCTATATAGGGCAGGCCACCTGGGTTGTAGAATGGTCCATCTGTTCACATTGGCAGTCTCCACAAGAGCCTGGGACTCTACTGCTAAATTGAATATTCCACACAGCTTTCATGATCATTGAGAAGGAAAGCACCAAATGGCTCGCCCATGCTGTGGCCCATCCATGTGAGAACATTGATGCTGTGGTGCAGAGCAAACATGGCAGATGCCCTCAACGGGGAAGAACAAGCAGCATATTTGCAAACTCTGTTTTTGGTCATACTTGACTTGTGAGGGGTTGAGGTAAACAAATGCAAAGTTGACTGAGTTGGGGGTGGAGAAGCAGGCATGTGTGCTATTCTGAAACAGTATTGGCATATGCAGTATAGTTTACCAGGTATTCAGGAATTTAATTGTAACATTTATAATGTGTCCCTTACTGCCTCACTTCCGAGACAAATTCTAAACTCCACCTGGGTCAGGAGATAAGATGTTTCCTCTTACGTTTTTTTGTTTTCAAGAAAAGTTACATTCTGCCAGACACCCTCTGTTCAAGGGGGTTTACAGGTATCCAAGTCTCATGAGCGGGAGTTTTCTATAGGAATGGAACGAGGGGTTCCACATTGCAGTATAGCTCAGGGGCTGTGCTTTCCATCCACTTTCTCCCCCTTATTCTCTTGTTGAAAGATGCTTCCCACCTATGCTTCCTCAAAGAATCAAAGGCCCCAGTGACATTCTTGGAACCCATCTGCACTTCCTTCCCTTTCTCAGGCTCATAATTATGAGCAGAAAATTTTGCTTTGTAGCCTTACATTCATTCAAAAAAATCTGTTTTTAGCCCTCAGAGGAAAATGTTTCTTTGATTATTTTTTTTTCTGTCTTTGGATTCCTTAAAAAGAAAAATGGTCTACCAATCACCTCTGGCAGGGCAGAAAAGGAGAGAAATACATAGAACATATCCATATTTGTATTTCAAGAAATAATCTCAAATTTCCATATGCATTATAACATCTTTTCCTCAGAATAATAACCATAGGTAGATGTTATTAGTCTTTCTGTACAGATGAAGAGAGAAAGGGGGAGAGAGAGAGAGAGACTGACTCAGAGAAGTACAAATTTACCTAGCCAAAATTTATTAGCTCAGATATGGAAGAGATTGCCTATCTCACAAAGTTTTATAAACATTTTCTCCTTGAACAAATTCTAGTCAGACTCCTTAGTCCCCTTCTCAACTAGGCCTCAATGTCACCCTATAAAAATTTGAACAAATACTAATATAGCTTCTAATGCTCAAGGACTGCCCCCACGTCCTAAAATGTCTGCTGAGAAAATTCAGCATTGCCAAAAAAAAATATATTTGCTGCTCTTTCAGCTAACACCTGAGGACGTAGACTGAGGCCACTGTGTCTAGTTTCTGTGGGAGGGTGACTCCTATCACTGCGGGTTAGCAGACACAGGCTCTGACTGTGATTCTCTACTTCCTTAACTACTAAGCCCCCATTTGCTTCATTTCCTACTCATTCCTTCTCCCTTCAAAATACCCGTTCGCCCCCATCAAAATCAAAGTCAAGTTCAGTTTGCCATAGATACTTTCTCCTACTGCAACAGCATTACTGATTAAAACCTGTTTTTTAGTGTCCAGCTTTATCTTTGACAAACTGTAAGATGATAAGAGGACAGAATGAAAATGTAAACTCTTTCCATTTTTTTCTTGGTCTGCTAGAGCTCTAATACAGTTAAAAATCCCTTCAAGTACAATACCTCTATCAATTTTCTGAGTGCAGAAACCAAATTCCTTCTCCTCACTATTGTCATAATTAGAACTTAACATACTGTCTGGCAATAAATATTTGTATACTGAGAAGGTTAAGGCATACAGATAGAACCATGGTTCAAGTGTTTCGTAATTATTTTTTTCTTGGTGTGGACAAGTCAACAGTTGCACCGAAGCCTTAGCATAGAGTTACCATAGAATATTCATTCACTTGTACATAGATATTTCAGGGTTTCCCGAGACATGTAGTATATTAAACTAATATATATAGTCTAACTTCTGTAAGTAACTCATTGATAAATAATGGGAGAATGTAAGGAACAAGTCCTTTGCTGTAAAACGATTTCTATGCCATGAGCAGAACTTGCTTAACTTCATATAGTGAGCAGAACAAAAGACCACACTGGCTCTTTCACTCTTCTTTCTCTATGTTGTTAAAAGGTATATTTGTTCCATTTGTGAATTAGTTGTAATTTCATCAAAAATACTCTTAGGAGCACAGTAACTGCTATAGAGGCAGGGAAAGACTCCATAAAAGTGTTGCCAACTTGCCAGGTCCTGTAATCCCAGTGGCGCAGGAAGCTGAGGCAGGAGGATTCCAAGTTCAAAGCCAGACTTAGCAACTTAGCGAGACCCTGAGCAACTTAGCAAGACTCTGTCTCATAATAAAAAATTAAAAAGGGCAGGGGATGGGGCTGGAGCAATGGCTCAGGGGTAATGGCACTTGCCTGGCATGCATGAGTACACAGGTTCAAACCCCATCACCACGTGCACAATGAAGTGCCAAAGCAATGAAAACCACATGAAAAACTAAATAAAATTGTTTCTCTCTTGAAAAAAAATGAGGGGGGAGGGCTGGGAATGTGACTCAGTGGCTAAGCATTGCTAGGTTCAATTCCTGGTACAAAAGAAAAACAAATAATAAATAAGTGTTATCACCTATTATTAGGAAAAGAGGCAGTTTAAGCCAGAACAAATATTTAAAATTTTCAATGATCCTGAGAAAGGTTTGGCTTGGGGTATGGAGGGTAGGGAGTCAATCAGATTCTCTCCAGAAAAGAAAGAAAAATATCATGCCTCAATCCAAACATCCTCAAATACTCAACTGTCTTGTTGAGGGGGGAACTGCAGCAGGTCAAAACCCTGTCACCTCGCCGTAGTTCTTTTGTTCTCTCTGTTGGATCTGGTAGGATTGTAGGACTTTCTTGCAAGCTCTTCTCTTGGACTCAGAGCGTGTTGCTACATCAGTGGTGCTCCAGAGGCACAGATGGGACAAATTCTCAAGAGAAAACGGAGATGTTTACTGACAGCATTCCAGGAAGATGTATGTATATGTATGTATGTGTCTGGTCCCGGC
>PVKS010020075.1:0-27063 GCA_004027875.1 Aplodontia rufa | reverse complement strand
ACTGCCTGCATCTTCTACCGCTGCTGATCTCTCCGCCGTCTCTGCCGCTGCTGCCTCTCTGACTCTCTCAGGCAGCTTGCGGTCGTGTCTCTGCTTTCCTCCTGACTGCTGCTTGCTTCTTCCATGCTTCTTCTTCTCTGACTGCTTCAGAACAGGGCTGCTTCCTTGCTCGCTTGCTTGCTCTACCTGACTAGTCGCTACTCTATTTATCCCTTACAACAGCCAATAGGGGTACAGTGCAAACACGTTTATCCAATTGTACAAATGAGTGACCAAATAGCTTAGTCATGCGGTCAGGCATTACGTCACTAAGGAAGATACAAGCCAGCTGGGTCAGAGTTGTTTACCACCAATTCTTTTACAAGCCAGCTGGACCTCATGTTGGGGGAATCCCCAACATGTATGTATGTATATATACGTATATATATACATATATATATATACGTATATATACATACATATATATATACATATATATACATACATATATATATATATATTGCAGAGCATGGTTTTTACAGATGTAATTAATTATCAGAAATGTATCACATACATTTCTGGCACTTGTACATTCTCAGATAGGAAATTCATGTGCACAAAACTGCATAAACTCAGGGTTGACGAGATACTTATGTGTGTATCTAACTTCATAATGTCTCCTAACTATACTAAGAACCTAATAGAAGATAAGGTTTGTATAGTTTGTAAGAAAAAAAAATACCATTTATTATTAAAAATCATGGAAGGGAAAGAAAGAAGTCCAATTCGTGTCTATGTGGAAAAAGTACGTATCTATTATTAGTTACTTTTCTAAATAACATTGAAAACAACAGTCCACTTATCATTCACCCTTCCATTGATTGTGAACTGTTCAAAGGCTTAATGTGAAGAATAGTGTTAGGATATACCCATATTGCGAGCTCTCTCTTCTCAAATGACAGAGCAGAGCACACAAAATCAACACAATGATATAATATCCATTCACATCTAGTTATAAATATCTACTAAACCAGTAAAAAATATGGACTGTCCTTTAGATCATGGAACCAAAATTTATCATCCACAGTAAGGGATGCTAGAGCATGTCACCCCTCTCCAAAATCAAGACACTCATAATTTACCAAGAATCTCTGTTGTGATCATTCACAGATGTGCCTCTCTCTGCAAGAAAGAGTGGTCCCAACCAAGGCCATGTCCCCTCCCTGGGACAACTGAAAGGAGCTGGGGTTCCTGAGAACACCCCTAGTAAGCCTCAATATGCATATCTCCATCTCAGTCTATTTCACAGAAGCCTAAGGTAAGACTGCAAATAAAAGGAAAAAAAAAAGGCAGCATTGAGGCTACCTGTTTCTATGTATATGTCAAATACAATGTAAAATATGATCCACTACCACAAATTTCTACCCAACTCTGCCTTCATGGGGGAGAATATTCTGAATTTATTCATTCCATGTCACTTATTCAACATAGGAAAGCAGAAGGGTTATGCCTATTAATAGTTCTTTCTACTCTCCAGGTTGTTTGGTCCAGATATAAAGAAGCCAGAACTCTGCAAAAATGGAAATAAACCTTTCTTCTTTCTCTCTGGTAATGAGGGTATACAATGTACATATCAACCAGTTTGAAAAAATGCTGAGTCCTTGCTTATTTTCTGCTTCAGTAATCTTTATTGAACAGCAATCCTGTTCTACATGAATAATATTTGTTTTAGTTCAGGGGCTCTACAATTCTTTATCTAAAATTCATTGTGTACCCAGTCTCATCTCAACTTCTCTACCACTATTTATGAGAGTAAGCTGGCTCAAGGGATTAGGGGCTGCAAAGGAACATTGAACATAATGCTAATATTTAGAGTTTTCTGTGATGCAAAGTAAATATTCAAAGGCCCATTTCTCCAAAGGATCTCTTCCTAGATGAGAGAATCCTAGCCAATATAATCTTATGAAATAAATACCTCAAATTCCTCCACAAATTCAGCCATACTATGTTAAGAGAAAGTCTATAAGTTGGGCATGGTGGTGTATTCCTATAATCCCAGTGGTTCAGGAGGCTGAAGCAGGAGGATTACAAGTTCAAAGCCAGCCTGAGCAATTTAGTGAGCCCCTAAGATACTTAGTGAGAGACCCTGTCTCAAACTAAAAAAATAAAAAGAGCTGGGGATGTAGCTTAGTGGTTAAGCATCCCTGGGCTTAGCCCCTGGCAGAGAGAGAGAGAGAGTGAGAGTGAGAGTGAGAGAGAGAGAGAGAGAGAGAGAGTCAGTCTATGAGGAAAACATTGGGTGTTCTGATAGTTACATGATGAGGAGGCTTGTGACGTTTGTCTGCTGAAATAACAAGAATGCATGTGCCTATCCTATTTCTGTCTATAAACTCCTATCATTTAGGCTAAATATTGATTAATAAAAATGCCCAGGATTAGAAACCAAACATAGCCAAAAGAGAAACAAGAATAGTTTTCCTACTAAGTTCCAGTGAATTCTCTGTGTGTCTCTAACGATGCTAAGTAAAGCAAAATTGCAAAGTATGTACAATCATTCAATTATAATTGGCAGTTTTTTCAAGCTACATTAGATCAGTTCCAAGGCTCTGCAAGGACAGTAGTGAACCAAAAGAGGAAATTTAAATGCAAATAGCACTGATTTAATGAGAAATATTTTCTAGGTGGAGACAGAGATTCCAGAGGCAAAAATGAATCCAAATTTTCTGAGAAAGAACTCCTGGAGTAGGGAATATAACTTCTCTGAAGACAAAAATTCTGGCAGAGATATTTTATGGTCATAAAACAAAAGAAAATTACAGCTATAATTAATTGCATTTCTAAACAATAGGTTCTTAGGTGATAAATGTAGTCCTCAAAACCAATGGCTGTCCATTCTGATGCTGAGATATTTCTACAGAAAATTCTATTTTATTAGAGAATCTTATAGTTGAAAGAGACTTTCAAGGCATCTAGTTTAGCAGTTTAAAACAACCTACCATCTTCTGTGGTTCTGTGAGTTGACTTAGCTCATCTTTGCATTTCTTGCTTGGGGTCCTTTCTGCAGTTTCTGCCAAATGGTAGTTGAGACTAGACATACCTAAAATCTCAACTGATAGTTGCTGCTGCCTCCGGACTGGGAATTCAGCAGGGCTCTTGGGCAGAGGAACTATAAATGGACTCTATGTGCAGCTGGGCTTCTCTACAGCATGGTGTCTGAATTTCAAGCATGAGAGAAGCCATAAGCAGGGCTTCCAAGAGAGATAGGGAAGAAGTTTCAAAGCATCTTAGAACATGACATGAGAGGTCCCAGAACATCATTGTCTTTACCATCTGTTGTCCAACCATTCACCAAGTCTACCTTAAATCCAAGAGAAGGGAATACACCTATTATTACACCATTGAACATGAAGGGCAACGTGTGCATACAAAAAATAAAGGGATCTATACTGGCTATTTTTTATAATACTTATTAAAACATCACTCATTTGTACATTGCTCAATCAGGTGAATTTTTACTCTGCAGTTGTATTGCTTTTTAAAATCTCCTTATTATCTCCTCCTGTGGGCTTAAAGGAGAATGCCTTAGGTTAGAAAATCATAGATTAGGGATGGATTTCACCCAGATGTGCCAATTGTGGGTATAACCAATAAAGTGGGATTAAAGAAAAATGAACCTATTCCTTGTCACTGAATCTCAAAATATCTACTAAACTTTGCCCTCCAAAGAACTAAACTAAGTGGTCTTTACAGTCCTTTCTAAACCTAAGATTCTATAAGATACAATACTTTTTTGTAGAAATACTATCTCCAAGGTACTTAATATTAGATAATTACACAAATTTTCCTGACAGAAAAACCCCATTATCAGAAGTATCATCTCCTCTCTTGACACATAATTAATTCATGTGGATTAATGAATTTACCTTGCAAAAACTCAAGAGAATGTTTTGAATGAAGAAGTAGGGAACCTGTACTATTGTTACACAGAATTCCTATACAGTACATTCATGCCCAAGATTTCACTGTCTTCAACAGTGCCTATAATAGTAATAATGATTACTCAGTACATTTTTTGAGAGAGAGGGATAGTGAGAGAGAGACTTAATTTTAGTTTTTCATTTGACTCCAACGCTTCATTGTGTACATGGTACTGGGTTTTGAACCAGCATACCTGCACATGCCAGGCAAGCACCAAAACTGCTGAGCTACCGCACCAGCCCCCTACTTAGTACATTTTTACTGAATCTCGAATGGTTCAAAGAATGCATCCATGCATGATGCAGTTGGCATCATCTGAAACCACACACAGATATGTTCTTGAAGTCCAAAAAAAGATAAAGATGTTCTATTGTATTTTACTTGCATGGATGCAAAAACAAAATAATAATATATGTGACATCCTCATAGCATAGTATAACTAGATTTGTAATTTCTGATATTTATTGCATGGATTCATGTGGTGTACTTGGTCATAACCCAGACTCCAAGAGATATTTCCTCATTGGGCTTCACAGATTTGACAAAACACTAGATGCTTTAAGTCAGATAATGAAGTTTCAAACTCAGCAGATAATGAAAATATCAGGGCTTTACTATAAGCCCTTCAAAGATCTTTCTACGATATAATTTCTATTTTGATCCTACTTCTGGGCAGAAAACTCTCCCAATGTCTCCTGAGACCATAAGCCTACACAGGCAAAGCCTGCCTCTGCTCTGTGAGGAAGCAGACGCAAAGCAGCTCAGTCCAAGTTGGTCAGGTGCCCCAGCATCTATGCTTCCAAGGGGATTTTGAATGTTCCAGGTAATGGGCAGCCTGGTGGTTCTGGCTTGTGTCCATATAGCCTGGAGAGCCACGTGCTCCCTTACTTTCTGAAACAGTGTACTAAAATTCTGACACTCCTTCTCCTAATCACTGATTTAGAAGCTACAAATACAAAATTAGGATTTCACAAGTCCTTCTATTTGCCTGGGAAAAAATGTCCTGCTACACTACCAAAATCACAGCAGTCTGGCTTTGCTCCAAGATGTGCCCTGTACACATGCCTATCTTGCTAGAGAAGAGCTTGGTGTGCAATGAAGGATTAGGCAGATTCTCAGGCAACAGATATTTCCACCTACTCTCTACAAGAAAACCCTTGCAACAAATAATGTTTTCAAAATATTAATGTGTTTTTCTTTGTATTTCTTCACACACAGCTCTTTTTTCCTCATCACTCCAAAGTGTATAGTTACTTTGAGAGCAGGGGTTAAGGAAGTGGCAAGAGGTGAACTCAGTAATTACATCATGATTATAGTTAATATTTCATTTCTGCCACCTAAAACCAAATTTTGAATTCTACCACAAGACAATGGGGAAACTAGAATTTGTCTAAAAGAAGGGCGCATGCTAATTTTCTTATCATCTTTCTCCTATGTAAAATATAAACAGAAAATCCTTGTCAGCTCGGTCATGGAGTCTACCCCAGAAAGGAAGAAAAAGAGGGGATGCTATATCCAGACCTGACAGATTAAGAATAGGGAAAATGGGAATGAAAAGCATGTTCAAATTTAACCTGCCCAGGCCTAAATCCTATAGAGGAGATGTAAATAAGATGAGTGGAAAGGAAGCCTTAGAGTAAGACAGGCCTCTATTTCACTCCTCATTTAGACTCAGGGAAGAGAACTCTGGGAAGGGTATCCTTATAACCTTAGAAGATATTTCTTTAAAAAGTAAGAAATGAGGGAATAATAGATTATCAGATTGAGAGAGAACCTAGTAGGCACTCAAGAGCCACAGTTAGCCATTATCTCCAAATAATCAGAAATGCATGCATGCCCCCTCAGAGTCAGGAAATGTGGCAGGCAGTGTTGAAGTGGCCCAATGATGGCCACCTTCTGGTGTTACAGGCTTGTGGAATCTCCTGCTTTTGACTAATTTATCTGTAACTAATAAAATGGAACACCTGGAAGTGATGTCAGCTGTGGTTAGGTTCCCTTTATTATTTCTTCTGTCTTGCTAGCAGGTTCTCTATTGCTCTCTCAGCATTTTTTTCTCTAAGTTTTGAAAAATGGAAGTCCAAGATCAAGACCTCAGCACAGTTTCCAGTGAAGATTTTCTCCTGGGTTGCAGAAAACCATCATCCCACTGTTCTCATGGTGGCCTCTCCTCAGCATGTACCTAGAGAGACAGGTACCTATAACACTTCTTATTAGGATGCCAATCCTGTTGAATTTCTTATTAGGATGCCAATCCTATTTAATTAGGATCCCATATTTATGACCTCATTTAAGCACCTCCTTGTCTCCAGTCTCATTGTGGGTTACAGCCACAACAAATGAAGTTGGGGACCAATACAATTCAGACTGTCATATTAGCCTCTGGCCAAAACCAGATCTGAGGCCCTCATTCCATTAGCCACAGCCAATGAGTGAGCTTGGAAGTGGATTATTTTCCTGCTGAGCCTTCAGATGATATCTCAGACCTTGGGCCAATACTTTGATTACAGGTTTGTGGGAGATTGTGAACCTAAGGACACACATAAATCATGCCAACATCCCTGACAGACACTGTGAGGTGACAACTGTGTGTTGTTTGAAATCACTCAGTTTATGTAATTTTTATGCACCAACATATAACTAAGACAGGGCAGTAGATGTGCTGGGAGTCAGTTGGTCATCCATGAAGACCAAGAATGAGACAGATGGACCAGGAATAGCGTAAGTTTGGTTGAAGCGAACCTTCTGTGTCTTTTCAGTATGTTAAATAAACAGAGAAATTTAAATGTGGTTAAGAACATGGGTTCCAGTATCAGTCTGAGTTCTAATTCCTCTGGCACTTAATAGCATTACATCCTCAGATTAAGTTACTTCACAGAAAAAGTGAATACCATACTGAAGGCTAATCAAAGTGACTTGATATCTAAAGTAGGTAAACTATGATGGGAAACAAATTAAAAAGTGAATTATTTATTACATAAAAGTATTTAACTGGTTAGCTTTTATTTTTAGGATGCAAGTGGGGAAAGGAAGTATATAGCAGGAGTTTAACACTTATTAAGCTCTTAAGACTTACCAAAAATTTTTCTATGCTCTATGTATAATGTGTTATATATAAATTATGCCATCCAAACTATGCGTGATCTAGCATCCTCTACGAATGATGATTGATTATTTTTTTCTTTTATCCTCTTTCTGAATTCTGACTCATCACTATCATCCTCCTCATTTGTGCAAAAGGAATCTCATGGATTGCAAATAACTTCTCAGGAGTCATACAGGTTCCATGAGAATTTGAATCTAGGGCCGTGTATCTTAAGATCTGGCCACTTTTGTTGTGCCACGTTTCCAAAACAGTAATATAACCCTTACAACAATTCAGATTTCTAGACTCTCATAAAACAGAAAATTCAATAACAACATAATAATCATTGGTTCTGTTTTCAATTTTGATTGAATCCCTTTTCCTATCATTTCTGCTAATTGTCATGACCACATCAGAAAAAGATTATCATTGGCTAATCCAAAATGACATTATTCAACTTATTCTATTTACTTCACAAAAGAGAGAAGTAGGTTTATATTTCCCATTGCTTATGAACAAATTAGGGTCATCACCCTTTGCTTTGAATTGACTTGAGATTTGTTCACATCTTTCTCACATATTCTATTAGTTACAGCTGGACTATTATAGTTTCCTGAAATTGATCAAGTTTACACTGGGAAAGATGCTTTTTGAGGGAAAAGTCAGAAACATGAAAACCTTTTTCTTTCACATTAATAATACTGAACTAGCTACTTAGATTGGTATGGTAACCTTCTAGTCCCCTGCACTCTTAATGGAAGCAAGCACACTGCCGAGCCTATGTTTCCTGTGACTTCTTATGCTCTTAGTGTTGCACCTGGAAAAATACAATGGTCATGTTCTATAAAAGCATCAGTGAACTGTCAGGCCCATCCTACAAAGAATGACAGGAAGACAAGAAAATGAGACCAGAGAGAAAAACACTACATAAATAATGTCAGAGATGAATGTGTTGAATACGAAGAAGCTGAGAGCAAACAAGGGATATGATAAACTATCTTTGTGAAGACACTTTCAGATGCTGTGTTTCCATTAAATGCAGAAAATTGCCTGCTAAAATGACTACCACAAAAAAATGGAGATGAAAGAAATTTGAGGTGCGCTTTGTTTCTCCTTGTCATTTGTTATACACTCCAAAATCTGGTAAATATATTCAAGGACATATTGACCATGAATTTAACCTTTATATTCCTCAGTGGGGGAAAAAGATATTTGACACCTAAAATGATCAATTATGGTGAATGCAAAGCAAAGTGGCTATAGCAGTTCTCGAGTGCTCTGTTGGTTCCCTTCAATCTTTACAGGCTGTTTTGCTCTTGTTGTGGTGAATTTTTTCCACTCTTCTTCTATTTTCTTGCTCTTTATTGAGTTTAATTACACTTATTGTTCATGGGCTATTGAACTTAAAAATCATTTGCTGTCTTGTATATTTACCCTGCTCTTATTCATTCACAGCTGTTCGTCAGTGCCATGCTATTCAGACTGGGGAGTGGAATTGCTTATCTTTACAGAGCAAGTGAAGCATTTTCATTTACTCAAGGTCTATAAAGGGAAAATAATGAAATGATCACAATGGTAATGATTTAGTTCATTTACTTAAGTTTTCTTTTATGCATCAATTTTGTCATATATTATTGATGAGGTCATTAGCTATGGTCACTAATTCTTGGAAAGAGCTTCTGCACTTTTTCTAGAAAGATTGGGTCAAAGTCTGTTGGCCACAGATGAAGATGTATTATTCATCTTTGTCTCAGTACTGATATCTAGGACTGGCTTTACTTTGGAGATACAATGTGTGAAATGTCTAAGAATGTGCCTCAGCATAAAAATTTTTCAGAGTGCCTGGCATTTCCATATTTTAACTGTGTTGTGAGATGGCTTTGTCTTGAAGCAATCTCCTCTGACAAGCAACATGCTGCCCGGGAGAAGTAATGCATTAGCTATCATCAGCATGTGGAATTTGTGTGTGAGGTGAATGAATTGCATGTCATCCTGTGGAGTAAACTAATTCAGGAAGAAGCAGCTGAGCACCAGACAGTGCTCAAGCATTGCTATGGTTTGGATCTTAAATGTCCTCCAAATGCCATGTGTTGATGGTTTGGTCACCAGCCTATGGTGCTATTGGAAGTGGTGGAATATTCAGGAGGGGGAGCCTAATAGAAGAAGGTTAAATCATGGGGTGTGTACCCTTGGAAGAGATATTGGGACCCTATCCATTCTCTTTTTACTTCTCTGTCATCATGAGGTTAGCAGCGCTACTCTAACAAACACTCCCTGCCATGATGTTCTGCCTTACCGGCTCCAAAGCAATGACCACAATCAACCATGGACTAAACGCTCTGAAACCACAAACCAAAATAAAGTTTCCCTGCTTACAATTTAATTATCTCAGGCATTTTGTCATAGTGATAGCAAGCTGACTAACACAAGCACTGAGTACTAGCCAGTGAATGGAACGCTGTCATTGAAATCTTCCAAAGACTACACAAACCTTAGCAAGCCAACTCTCTCTGTTTACCATTAAGGTTGAAATTCATCACACTTACAGACAAAATTCTGTGACTTATTCAAATGTCTAAGAAAGAGAAAATATAAAAGCAAGCAACTTCCTTCAGGATCTGGCACTTTGCTAGGGATATGTTCCAATGCAACCTTACCTATACTCTATGATTTAGAGAGTTTTGCTGCACCAGAGCCCAAAATTTGGTTACATAATAAGATGGAAGTTTGAATTAAATAAACATACACAAGATACAGACTCACAAAAAGTGATAGCTTCAGATTCTCAGGGGTGGGATGGACTGTTTTGAAAAGAAGGAAGTGGAAGTAAGAATATTTACTTTAGCTTTTGGTCAAAAAAATTATCTGATAATACGTAGCTACATATTGGTGAGAGACCAGTATTCATAGTTCTTAGGTGCCTCAGACTGCCCCAAGGAAGAAGTAATTTTAAGTGGAGGCTGTCCTCAGTTAGTAGAGCCTCTAGGAGCAAGATAGGAGTAAAGGGTTACTCTCCATGAAGGACATTTTAACTAGACCTCTCAATAATCATACAGATAGCATGTGATGAAAAATACTTTTACAGTGCAAAGTTCCCAATTACCCAAAGAACCAAATTAGACCACAAAGACTGTGGACATAATATTATCAGATAAAGAACAATAAACATGCATATTATGTTTTAAAAAGACATATTATGAAAAGGAATTGAAAGACTTAAAAGCAATAAAAAGCACCTAGGTATATTTGGAAAACCACACATTCTTAGAAGGACAGGAATGTGGAAGTTCAATTAATTGAACAAAGAGCAAATTAAACACAAATTAAGAGAGTATTAGTGAACTGGAAGGTGGAAATAAGTATGTTCAAATAATGCTACACAAGGTAAAATGACAGAAAATAGAGAAGCTGAGAAACAAAGATAGAGGAGGCATGTCTATCACATGCTTAATTAAATTTAGAGAGATAAGGGAAAAGGAGAGCGAAGCATCTGAGAAGGTGAATAAAGGTTTTCTCAATTGATTTAAGTAATAAGTCCAAAAATTCTCAAACATTACAAATATAAAACAAAAACAAACACCTGTATTTACACTAATAGAAGACTAAAGATAGAGCAGACCTTAAAAGCAGCCAAAATTAGAATAGTTAACCTACAAATAACTGACAGTTTCATCAATGACTTCTGACTGGATGCTAGCAGAGTGAAATAAACTCCTAAAAGTGAGATAAAATACTGCATACTCATCCATATTTTTTCAAGTATAAGAGAAAACAATAATTTAAACAGACACAAAAACTGTTCAGGGAAATCTTCATCAATAGATCCTAACTTAGAGTTCATGTGAGGGAGAAGGAAAATCATCTCTGGTCTTTCTACTATATGTTAATTATTCATGTTAAAATTTCCACTGTGACCATTAAAAGCAGGCATGACATATGTAAAGAGAATAATAAATCATAATCATGACCACTATGGCAAAAACAAAACTCAGCCAATTTTTAAAACACAAGAAAAGAGGAAAAACCAGAGAAAAGTACAAGAAATAGCACAACTTCATAATTTTTAAAAAGTTTATAATCAAAGTAAAGCTAAAATGCTCTAATATCTCCAGTTAAAATATAACTATTTTCATTCTGTGTTTTAAAAAAAATCTATATGGTCTTTTAAAAAGTACAACTAACACTTAAGAACAAAAGATGGTTTAAATCAAAATAATGGAAAAAATACTAAATATAGTTTTTTTTATTTTGTTCCACTGCCATGAGAGAAAATGACAGTAAAGCAAAGAATACTAAGGATAAAGAGCCCACATGTTAACAAAGGGTTGAATTCATTGAGGAGCATTCTAAACTTGCATGAGCATTAGAACACAGAGAAAATATATGAAATGAAAATTCAGATGAAAATTCAATCAAACTTACTTTAATTGACAAAATGAACATAGTTGACCTAAAGGATATATAAAAGGTCTAGCCAATTCTGCATCACTCATTAACATAAGTCATATTCCATACACGTACCTTATCATAGTCTTGCAAATTTTTTTAAATTTGATATCATAAAGACTATATTCCCTGTGTATATTCCAAATAAAGCTCATAAAGTTAATTGCTAATACGTGCATATTTGTAAATTAAAACAAAATTTGCAAATGATTAATTTTAATGTCAAAGAATAAATGGCTTTATAAATAGGAAAGTTTTATCACTGAACCATAATAAAACACTAAATATCATATTAAAGAGGTGCAGATAGTTGATATTTAAAAGGAAATATATAGCTGGAGCAGTGGCTCAGTGGTTGGATCACTTGCCTGGCATGTGCAAGGTCCTGGGTTCAAACCTCAGCACCACATACATGACTAAGAGTGAGAGACACAAAAGCCAGACAAATAAAAGGAAATATACAGACTAATAGGAATACCTTAGAAAAGAAACATTTTGAAAATTAATGAATTAATGTATGATGTTAGACAAAAAAAGAAGTAATAAGTCTCCAGTGGGAAAAAAAGAATGTAAGTAATGAAAATAAATCCAAAAAATCATAATACTAAATCATCAATAGAGAGAATTAACAGAAATAAATCTAGTTATTTTTAAAAGACTAATAAGATAAACTAGCCTGTTGACTCATTTTAAGTGTGGACATGAAAATATGTGCTAGAGACTAAAGAGATATAACCAGCTTATGTAAATAAATTTGAAAGTGTTCATAAAACTGAAGCAAATTTCAAGAAATTATAAATGAAAAAACTGACTCAAAATATTATAGGGAACCTAAATAGTGCTGTAACCATAATATAATTAAATCTTTTGTTGAAAATAATCTCAAATGAAGCTGCTAGATCAACTTGTTCTGAGAAGAGAGTTCAACAAATGACAGAAACTTCTTTCTTTTTAAGGAAAAAAAGAAGAAAAGTAAATATTCCCCAACTCATTTTATAAGAGTAATGCAACCCAGATATCAAACAGGAGAACACTATAAGTAAAGAAAATTATAGAACAATTTTGTTCATGGGCCTAAATACAAACATCCTGGATTTGAAAACTAGCAAAGATTACATATACTTACATATAATGCAAGTATGTATTTGAGTGGAATTACATAATAATGAAATGAATAATAGCTACTGCATGGCTAATTTTCAGAAACATGACATTGAATAAGAAAAGTCACAAAAAATTTAATATTTTTATTCATAGGAAGGCCCCAAAGATGAAAAACTGAACAATGTGTTATTTAAAGATTGATGCTCACATATGTAAAATTAAAGTGAAAGAAGAGAATACCAAACACAAAATTTATGTTGGTGGTCATACTGATGTAGCAGCAAGTGAATTGTGATTTGGCAAGGCCCCCAAGGTTTTAAAAGATGCCAATACTGCAATTTTTTTAGCAAAGTGGTTGGTAATGGGACTTAGCTTTACTATTTCTTCTTTAAAATGTGTCTATATGTTCTACATATTCTATATGTGCTATAATAAAATATTTTAGAAGAAGAGAAGATACTATGTCCACAGCACCCTCAGAAAATAATAAGTAGCCTCACAGGTTCAAAGTTCAAGTTCATGTTCAAGGTAATCATGCCAGATCAGCTTCTTTAATAGTATTAAGTCCTACCAGGAAGTTCTGAAGGTGATGGGATCAATTGAAGGTTTAAGCAAGGAAGTACATGTTCTAGATTTGTACCTAAGAAAGAGCCCTTTGAAGCATGAATATTTTGAGTTTGAGGCATACCAAACACAAGGTGTGTTCATCAGCTTTATCATTGCTATAACTAAAAGATCTGACAAGAGCAATTTGGGGAGGAAAAATTTATTTAGAAGCTCATGGTTTCATAGATCTTAATCCACAGAAGGCTGGCTCCATTCCATGAGACTTGAGATGAAGCTGAACATCATTGCCTAAAACTTGGCTCCAGAGAGAGAGAGGCTCCATTCCAGATACAAAATATATAGCCCAAAGGCACACTGCCAATGACACACCTTCTCCAGCCACGCCCTACTGCCTTCTGTTGCCAGTTAATTCCTATGAGGTCATCAACTCACTGATTGGGTTAAGGCTTTCATGACCCATGCAGACTGCATTCTCTCACATGTTGAGCTTTAGGGGTCACCTTTCATCCAAATCGCAACAGGAGACCACTGAAGAAATTTGCTGAGAGGTGGTATTTTAGGAAGAAAGAAAGAGATAATTCAAGACATATTTAGGAAGTGCAAAATCAACGTAGTATAAGAATGTTGGATATGAAAAAAAAAATAGAAGGCCTTATAAATGATTTTGAGATGTGGGTCCAGTCAGCTTTGGAACTGAGAGATGAAGCAAAATTGGGAAAGATGATGGGTTTGATTTAAGTTGAGTCTGAGATATCTCAGACTGGCCAAGTACATCTAATTCTTAGCCCATCTTAAAATCAGATAAGAGATTTATCTGGAAAGAAAGATTAAAAGATACTTATCTCTTCAGATAACTGAAGATGAGAAATAAGAACTTAGTAGCTTACTCATAAAGATCATGTACCTTGAGAAGAGAGCCTGAAATCTCTGAAGAATGCCAATCTTTTAAAAGAGAAGGGGGAAAAAAAATTTTCCACATAGGAAGTCAAAAGTTCAAAAATGAAATGGAAGAAAAACACAAGCTTGTAGGCATGGAGGAGCAAAATCACAAGCTTATAGGTATGGAAGCTTAGGGATCTGGTGAGAATGACCAATAGGGGCAAATACTATTAAAAAGTTAGGTAAAATAAAACTGCTGATCAAAACTATTTAAAAGAAGGTTTAATGACATTGATGAAAACTACAAGGTCAGGAATAATGACAGAAGGAATGAGGAGATATGTAAGCAACAGAAGAATATAGAGAATTTGGGTGACCAGTTTGTCATTTGTGGTGAAGCAGAACAAAACAGAACAATAACAAAACAAGCAAAACAAGGAAGGATACCACCTGGTAGATTTTGGAATCTGAAACATTGAGAAGATAATGGATAGATATTATTTTCATTTTAAAAATACTATTAAATGAGTTCTATAGGTGTGACCTTTAAAACATGTTAGTAAATTTCTTTTCAATAAACTTTAGAGCTTCAAGTCTAAGACAAAAATTGGGAATTGCTACATTAGTGTCTCAATATATTTATTTGTATTCAATACTTTTCCATGATTCTTTTGAATTCTTTTCATTTTCTATATTTTATGAAGATCTTCTTTTCACCTTACAATTGAGGAAATCTAATAAAAATCAAACTTGCAATAAAAAAGTTAGGTCTCACTTCTGAAATCATTGAGACAGATGTTTTTTTCTTAGCATCTGAGAATTTCATCAATGGGGCTGGAGTTACTCAGCAGTTATGGCACTTGCCTGGCATATGTGAGGACACGGGTTTGAACCTTAGCACCAAATACACAATGAAGTGTTGGAACAACGAAAGCCACATAAAAAATTTAAATAAAATTTGATTCTCTTGTACTCTCTCTCTGACTGTCCCTCTTTAAAAAAAAAATTCATCAATGAATGAACCTACTTTAAGTTCCAGATAACTTCAGCTAGCAATTATACTGCAGTCAAAGTCGACAATTCTGAGAAAAGAAATAATCTGTGGACTTCTGCAGTAAATGTATATAATATATGTTGTGGAACCAACTTGGTTATAGAATCATAATTTAGTGCAACATATTCTTTTCAAATGGCTCAAAATTGGCATTTATTATAGATAATAAAAGTGGACATATAGATTTCTCATCACACTTTTATCCTCTGAAAATGATTTCTCCTCAATTAAAGATTCATGGCATACTTTAAGTCATATCTCCTATAGTTTATACATAATGTAGAAAACTTTTTACCATGAACCATTTGCCAGTAGCAATCTCTTTTATATGATCTTAGCATAGGCAATTCCTCCCTTGTGGTATATTTTAGCATATCCTATTAATTTACTAGTAGGTAATATTCTCATTAATTAGCATCCAGGAAAAGGCTCTTATAATCTATACAATTTGACTCAGGTTTTTGCTATTTTATTAGCATTTTTGACCTTGCCTTCACAATAGAACACTCAAAAAAAGGTTAGGAGGCTTATCTTTTCAAACCCAGGGCCCTCATGGTATCTGTTCTGAGAATAATCATGTGTACCAAGGAGAGCAACAGGATGTTCCTATTTTTCCTCTTCTCTATTTGACTTCTGGGCATTCTATAAGGTGTATTGTTCTTGATTCCTATTGTCTAAATTGCACTGTTCACAAAATCTCTTTGGATTTACCTTGTGCCAGAGACCATGTACTTGCCAAGTGTTGTAGATCATTTTGCACATTTCTAAAGATAAAGAAAAACAGAAGGAGATTCTTCTCCTGCTAAGCACTTAAGAAATTGTTTCAAAGAATTAGCAAAGTTCTCATGACAGCAGTGGTTTTTGTTTGGTTATTTTGTTTTTGTTTGGTTGGTTTGGTTTTTGTGGTGCTGGGGATCAGACCTAAGACCTTGAGCCTGCTAAGCAAGTGCTCTACCCATGAGCCCCAGCCCCAGCCCCCAAAGTCCTCAGAATAAAATGAAAACAATAAAGAAAAATAATAAAAAGCATCAACAGATCCAGGATAATCTATATTCTAAGTGTTGAATTATGGAATAAAGTAGAACTTCAGTGTCTTATCCATCCAATCCAAATGCTCATCAATGGAGCACTCATTTCTCCAAAATCAAATTTTGTGATCATAGAATTTCTGCTTGAAGGAGGTCTAAAGGAGTATCTTGACACTACCTGCTTGAATAGGAAGGTGAAAAACTCCTCTTCTCGGGGAGTCCCTAAAGCTCAGTATACACTTACTTAAAATCCTCTCATTCTCTCCGTGCAGCCCAAGACAAATAACCACCATCTATGGGCATCAAACTCCATCAACAAGTAATATCTGAATGTGTTTGTGCTACTCTGAGCTTAGTAGTCGTGGTTCAGGTATGAGACCTAAGCAACTGAGTCTTTTATGACGTCCAAGCTTTTATGAATCTCTGGCATACTCTTCAAGAACCACAACTGGACTTTTCCTCAACTACTCAAAGATCATTCTAGTATTACTCAAGAGTTGAACCCCTTCCCTAAATCCAACCTCACTCATATAACACCCCAAAACTTCACCTGTGGGTATTTGACTCTGAGAGGATAAATTCTGTCTTAATGTCACTAGATAACTTAAAACTAGCTTATTTAACTAACCCCTACCTCATTTCACTTTTCTGCACTCTACAGCACAAGCAAAAAACATTTATTTAGTTCCTGTTAACATGGGATGGTTCCAAATGAAGAGAATTCTGTGTTCCTTTAAGAACACAAAGCTAAATTATTCCTTTGTTCTGAATAACTCCATATCTACTAATGTAGCATAAAATAACATTAAATTTCCTAGAATCTACATCATGCTATCAACTTTTGAATTTAAAAAGTATTAATTTCATTTTCTTTGATTCAGATAATTTTTATTTATTTGGATAAACATGACATGCACAAAAGTTTTCTTCATAAACTGTGTCATTTAGATCTTAATTTTTATCATCTGAAAATCTGATTGTTATGTCTTCTACAAACTCATTTGTCATTGATTAAATTTGGAGCCAAACATAAGG
Source organism: Aplodontia rufa (assembly GCA_004027875.1). Lineage (NCBI taxonomy): Eukaryota > Metazoa > Chordata > Mammalia > Rodentia > Aplodontiidae > Aplodontia > Aplodontia rufa. The sequence continues at coordinate 9,911 of PVKS010020075.1, read as the reverse complement.
AAGGAAAAAAATCTATATTTTGCCACTAAAATATTCCTTTGAGGATTTTAAAATCTAATAATTATCACTTTGAAGTCATCCTAATTCAATAAATTTCAGATTGCAAATCTATCTCATAGTCTCCCATCTTATTATGACAATGAGATATTCTATTATATATCTGGGTTTATTCAATAGTTTGAAGATTCACCTATATTTCATAAACAAATAATTAAAGCTTGATGAAATTAATACATAATACTTACCTTCAAAGAACTTTTACTCACAATTGGTAGGAATATAAATCAGTATGGAGGTTCCTCAAAAAAAAAAAAAAAACTAAAAATAGAACTACCATTTGATCATGCTATTCCACTTGTAGGTATATATCCAAAGGACTAAAAATCAGCATGTTAAAATGATACATGCATACCGAACTTTATTATAATACCATTCACAATACCTAAGTTATGGAATCACCCTGGGTACCCATCAATAAATGAGCAGATAAAGAAAATGTTCATACATATACACTATGGAGTATTACTCATCCATAACAAAGAATAAAATAATGCCATTTGCAAGAAAAAGGTTGGTTAGGTGAAACAAGTCAGACTCAAAGACAAATATTGCATGTTTTCCCTCATGTGTGGTATCTAGAGGGGAAATAATGAAAGTAAAAGGAAGAATATTTAGAAAGAGTAAGTAAATAGGGAAAGATGGAGTGGGTAAAGGAGAGCAAGAGAAGGTGAATATGATCAAAGTATGCTATTTGCACATATAAATATGCCACAATGAAACCCATTATTCTGTATAATTAACATGCATTGATAAGAAAAAAAATAGTGCTTGCTCATTTCCTATCTTCTATGGGATCTACTATGTTCTAAATTGTCTTAAAACAATCAACAATGATCCAACTCTTTGTTCATTCAATAGAAAACTACTGAACCATTACTCTATTAAAGGGCATCTTTAATTTTGCTCAGTACCCTGGGACAAAACTTCCCTAGATATGAAGATAAATTCTTTGAAAAAAAGCAACATGCTGTTGTGTAAATATTCTAGCTCATTTTGTGACTATTAGAATGACCAGGAACTTGGTCTACTGCCTTATTTACGCCTTTATCCCCAGGGCCCAACACAGTCTAGCAAATAATAGGTATTCACTAAATGTTTGACAGAAGAAAAAAATTGGTATTTCTTTATCAAATACAAACTTACAAACTTCAGGGTTTGTTTGTTTTTTTTTTTCAGGGGCTGGTACTGGAGATTTAGTGCAGGGGTTCTCTACAACTAAGCTAAATTCTCAGTCCTTTCTCTTTTATTCTAGTGATCCTCCTAGCCTCTTGAGTGGCTAGGAATTCTGGTGTGTGCCACTGCACCCAGATGAAGTCTATCTTAATTGTATCTGTTTGTCATTCTGAATTTAAAAATAAGCCTCTTTCACAAAAAAAGAAAGATGCAAAAATTATAATAATAAATATGCTTCAGGAAACCTCTTACTCCCCATTTTGTCTTTTGTCATTTCTTACTTCAAGATAAAGGCCTGACCTTTCTTGATTGTAAAACAGCAGAGGTCCTATTGATTAGCCTTTGCAATTATTTCATGGAACTGGAGTTTTACTTACATTAATTTTACTTTATATAAGAACACAATTTTTATTTTTCTTTAAAGTTTAGAGCAACTTTCATTTATAATAAAAAATAACTTGACTCTTATGTTAAATGCCTATTTTATTATGATGAAAATTATACCTCAAAGTAGTGATATTATTTTCACAAAAGTATAGAGAAGTTATGCTTAATGGAAAATGACTCAAACCCTTGGCTTTTCTCTAGGGAAACTGTAACTTCCTACTGCCCTTTTGCTGCCTTCACAAATCTTTTCTAGCTACCCTGGTTAAATATATAATCAGCACTTTATTTTTGCACATTTCTATCCATAGTGATTCACTTATAGAATGTAACCAGTTGAGAGTACTAAATATCTTCAAAGAGGGCTTCCTAAAATTTGGTCACTTATGGCAATCCTCCTTGAAAACATCAAAATCCAAGAATAAATAAGAAAATTTCTTCCAAGGTTTCATTTTATCTGTAATATATTCTACCTTCAGTGCCCACCCGTCCAATGATGGTGTCAGTCTCCATGCCCCTGTATTAAACCCTTTGTGTTTTGTGTTTATAATACCTAGAACGGCTTCTGATTCTTCTCACAGAACATTTACTAACACAATAACCTAAACAAAATTGTGCATATGAGTATGTACCATGAAGTTTATAATAAAAAGTCACAGAAAAATGCTCAATAGGAATATAGATTAATAAAATGGTAGAGATCATCAGAATATTATTCTTTTATTATGATAAAAAAGTGACTAGAAATTAAAATTCACCATGTGTAATATTGTTGTTATCAATAATTTATTTCATTTCTATTAAATAGAAATTTTTACGACTTAGCCCTTTTAAAACTCAAAAGATTGAGTTAGCATTTGTTATTAGTGTTATTACTTTAGTGATCATTATTAGTAGTATTTTCCCTTTGTAAACTGAGAGAGCTTAAGAGGCTTGCCTATGATCACAAAACTCATAAGCAGCAAGGTAAAGCCAAATTCAAAATTCAGATTTTCTGACTCCAAATTTGGTTTGTGTTAAGGTAAGAGGTTAGACATAAGGTAATTTCCTTTCTCACTTCTTTTGTCATTGAAAGTTTAAAAAAAAAGTGGCCTCCTGCATTGAAAGATTTTAGGAGTTTCAGAAAAAAACATCCCTGCAGCCTCACTGTTGTCTCTGTGGTGAGAAATGTGCAGGTTCTGAGAATGGAACATGAAGCTGTTTGACACGCTGTGTCTTAGGTGGGTTGTCGCTTTTTGCTCTCCATTGTGGCTGTGAGGAAACTGAGGCTCAAGGACTAAGCAAGTCTTCACCACACAGCAAGCTACCTGGTGGTGGAGATAGTCGTGTAGTTCACCACCCATCCAGGACTCAAAAAATCCTAAAATGTCACTCTAATCCTCCAGCCTGGGAATAACTGAACTCACCCTGTTAAGAAAGATCAACATAGATAGATCTTTGTGGTGTGATAGGGAATGAGCAGGTGCTAAAAGGGGCAGGTCCCAGCAATGCCATCATTTGTTGCCATTGAGAAGGAGGAAATGAACAGAAACAGAGACCATTACTTCAGAATTCTGTGACTGCATAGGTGAATCTTTATGTAAGCAGGAGGAACCATAACTATGAAGCTGGGGGAGAAGGAATGGGGCAGGGACTGGAGGGAGGGATAAGGGGAGTTATTAATGCAGCTGGAGGGAGGGATTAGGAGGGCTTTTAATGCAATTGGGAACCCTCCACTCCCATGAGAAGCCCATCTACACATAGGCGGGCAAAGAGGATCAGAAAATTCAAACATTAATACACATGTATAGGCTTAGTTCTAGCTATCACATAGGGGTAAAGCAGGGAGACAAGGGAGCAGAGAGTGGTCAAAGTGTGGAGACCCTGGACTAACTAGGATCGGCTTTCACTTACTTTGTCAATATCTATATATGCATGAATATGTAACGATTCCCTCCAATATGTAAGGCTATGTCGAATGAATAAAAAGAAAAAGAATTCTGTGATTATGTATCAATTCATGAAATCAATTCATGGTTACAAATCAATTTTCTTTGGTTCTTCGTGGTTATCATATAGTTAGTTGCTTTTAGTATTATTTTCATTTTATAGATGAGATCGGGAAAGTCCAAAAAATCACAGGGAATAATATTACAAATCCAAATTTCAGACTTTCAAAATCCAATTTTGAAAGTCTGAAATTTGGATTTGCACATTTTATATTATTTTGTTAAAATCGTGTAAGGTTGTTCAAAAAATAAAAAAAAAAACTTGTATGGTTGTTAAAAAATAAAAAAATTTAAAAAAAAATCCAATTTTGAAATCTTTCCACAATATCATGCAACTAACTTTTAATTAGCTAACCATTGAGAGAGATGATTCAATTTTTGTAACAATAGAACAATAGTGGTTTTTAACACTTTGGAAGGAGAGATAAAAACAGGGGCGTGAGTTCTGGCAACTTGAGGGCAAGGAATCAATGAATCAGGGGGCCTCATTATAAAATTGCAATATACACTTGATTTGTGATTCAGTTCAGACTATTTTGGCTCCAACTTTCTGAGAAGCATTTCCATGAAGTGGGATTTCATTAATTTTTTTTCATTGACTCCTCCTCCCAGGAAATGGGTTTAGCCTAGGGTCTTTATGCATAATGAATAGAGGTGATTGGTGGGTGTGGTGCAAGCATGTAATCCCAAGGGCTCAGGTGGCTGAGGAAGGAGGATCACAAGTTTGAGGCCAGCCTAGTTAACTTATTGAAACCCTGGCTCAAACTAAAAAGGCCTGAGGATGTAGCTCAGTGGTAAAGCCCAACATGGAAAGAATATGGGCAGTTATTACTTCTCAGGGGACAAGTGGAAGACTGGTTAGGAAATAATCTCAGAATGCAAGAATTCCATAAACAAACTGGGAAACCAAATGCATGGTGGAATAACATTGAAGAGGCAGAACATGCTTGATGCCAGCCAAGAATTCATAGCCGGTGCTATGGTGCAGCCACACTATGAGACTATGGGGATTATAGATGTAAATAAGGAGCAGAAAAATAAAGAGTGCTTGAAGAAATAAATATCAGAGCTTGTTTCTATGAAAGAAAAACCTCACAGACTAATTTACTGAACTATTTCAAAAACTGGGAGGTGGAAACGCTTGGAAAACCAATCCCTTAACTGCCTAGTTTACAATGATAAAAGAATTTTAGAATTCTACATGCAGAATTCTAGCACAAGGACAGGTATCTATGATATACACATCCTCAATGAAATAAGACTGACAGTGAAAAAGCATTCCTGTTTTTCCATTTTCACATTGAATAGTGCATTATAATAGATTTTCTCCATATCTCCTAAAATGTATTTTCTTTTCTGTACAAGGGAAATTGTGAATGGACAAGTAACGATTTCAGGAGGAAAAATCATGGCATTAACATTCTCATAAAAATCACCAAAAATATCATGAAACAGAAAATTTTATTTTTTGAAAGAGGTGTATATAATATTCATCTACCATTTGGACATACAGCTCCAGAACATTACATGACATATATATATATATATATTTGTAAATGACTCTTTTATAGCACTGATAAAATTTAAACATCATTCATTCTATCAGCATACCCCAAAAGAGTGTGTACACTGTTTTATCTGTGCCAATAATTTTTCTGATAAAGAAAACTCCACAGATTTTAGAAAAACTCTCTCAATCCTTAGTAATGAATAATTATTCACACCATATATTTATCAGAAGTTATATCCAAATGCAGTGTACCTACCCACCAGCTGCCAAGAGTGACTGACACATTTGGTAATTATAATACAATTTGGAAAGGAATATATTACCAGTTTGACATCTGGAAATAGGAAATCTAAATACTTATGCAAGTCTGTAGCGAAGATGTGTCTCAATTCACATTTGTGTCATGCCTTCTTTATGCCATTTTTAAAGTCACTTTCCATTTTAAAAGGCAACCTTGCTAAATCTGCTGTCATAGCAGTTTGGTTTACTACAGGTCCATAAATGTTGCTAGTCCAGATGGCCTAGGGTACAACAGATTCCATTGTTTAAGGATGAAAAAAAAAACCCCAAAATTATAAAACTTTAAAAAATAAAACAGTATTTGATTATTTCACTATTCCAATCCTTATTAATTACAGGAACTTTGATGTAACTTCAGATAAATACATGTTAAAAATCCACATATATCTCCATTTTCATGCCAGAAATGTTGGTGGGCATGCTTGAGAAGATTATTTAGTTTAAATAAAGCAACAGAATGAGTGATGTTTTAATTGAACAGGTGTTATACAGAGGAAGATATAATGATAGAGCTATCGTTCACTAGGGTCAACCAAGAGGATGTAATATTACTTCTGCTTTGTAAGCAGTTTATTGTGATTTCAACAATGCCACTTTTAATGGTAGAAGGAACTCTGATACTAGAAATGAGCCATTTATTCTAATGAACATTATGATGAAGATCCTAATTTTTAACAGGATTGTATTCTAGCTAACTTAGTTTCTGCATTTTGAGATGCCCTTTTGACTCCTATCTAGCAGAAGAAAGAAACAGATCCGTCAAAATTCAAATGTTTGTTATAGAGACCTAACTCAGATTTACTTTGGGCAAACTATATTAGAGGTCTTTCCCCAGTAAAATCCCCAAAGATGTTCTCTAGAGGTCTTCTATGTTTATCAGATTCAAACTAGAGAACAGCTTAGAGACACTAAAGTTTTAGTTGAAGTGTACTTCCAATTCTATTTCATTAAAAACTAATGTAAACATCTCTTTTGCAAGGGAACTGAAGAGAACAGATAGCAAAGCCTTGTAAAAACACTGCTGATTCCTAATTTTTAATATGACATCAATAGAGAAAATAACCTTCCCTAGAAACCTAAATGGGGGCATCACTGTGTGTGTCTAGGAAGAATACTTTGACAAGCTGTCACAGTCTAGAGGTGTTTTATATGTTTCTAAGAACACACATACTAGCTACAGTACACAAATCTGGAGTTGCAACAAGGAGAGAGAAGAATTTCACCTTCACAGAGGGGAGGGTCAAGGAGCCCTTTCTCAGTGGATCTGGGAGAGCAGGAAAGGAAAGCTTGGAAGAGAAGGGTAAGGAAACTCCTCTGAGGATACAACATAAAAGCTTTGGAACAATTAAAAGCACACTGGGATGCATAATAACAACATGTCTTTCTGTCTGCTCTACAAATTCTTCCATGAACAGTGCTTTTCTCTCTAATACTCTGCCATACATATGAAGGACCTCAGGGAGATATCCCGAGAGGCTCCATCTATTTTGCATCTGGTTTTTCCCAGAACAAGAACATAAGCAGCACAGGCAGCCCCAAGAACAGCACTGAGGGGTGCGCTCTCTGCTAGGTCACATAAGCAGGGCCAACTTGGTAAAGAGAGAACGCAGGATGAAGGGTTGGGTCTGATCACATTGTTGTTTCTCACTTCTTCCACTCTGCTGTTTTTTATTAAGTCATTTTCTTCATAATTTGCAGCCACCAAATTATGCCTTCATGTTGCACAAATTAAGAGCTTTATACACAGTGTGCATGTGCACATATGAGAGAGTATGTGTATGTGTGTGCGCGCGCACACTCAAGAAAACTCCGTTCTTTGCTGTGATATAAAGCTTCCTAAAATACATTCATATAAAATGAGTTCTGGTGAATATGAATGGCTTTTAGATAAACACAGTACTATGTGGTCAAATAAACTTGGGAAGTACTGGGTTAAGCGGTACCGTTCCTACCGGACTTTCCAGAACCTTTTCTGTGTTAATGTGCATTGTGCAATATTCCAGAAGGCATGGGGAAAGAATCTTCCTAAACTCTTGGATCCTAGAATCCTCTTCTCTCTTACCATCTCTTAGAACTGAGTTGAAAGAAACCTTTCCTGAGAAACACTTATCAAAGGAAAAAATAAATTGCTACCTTTCCATCTTACCCTGTTTGAATAAAAATATCAAATGCTTAAATTTTTCACAACAGTAATAGCTAACACTTATTTTTATCTTTTTTCATATGAAGAATCTGTGATATAGATATGTCATATAACTTGGCCAAGATAATGAGAATATCCTTTGGCTTATATATAAAATAAGTAGTTCTGGACTCTGAGATTTGATGTGTTTTCCTTGAAAACAGAAGGCTGAAGCAGCTTACTGATTTTAGAAGCACTCAGGGGACTTGACTCTGAAATGTGGATTCCTTCTGGGGTTGATGCTACCAAGACCCCTACTAACTTCACATTGATATGGCAAGACGACTTATCAAATACCTGCATGTTTATTAGGTTTTTAATGACCCATTAGTAATGTGCACAAAATTCAAACTGAGAAGGTCAATTAGTTTTGTGGAAATTATCCTCTCAGTACCTATCAGAAAGACAAACATCTGTGTTCTCACAGTTCGTTAAGAGAAAGGAAAATGTGATAGGAAGGTAAAAGAAAGTTTAGAATGTTCAAAAATGTGAACAGAGAGAAAGTGGAAGAGATACAGCAAGTGATGCCTAGAAAGAGAGTAGGCAAATAAAAAAAAGTAAAAGAAGCTAAGAGAAAAAGGGAGAGCAAGGGAATTTGCCTATTAGAAGAAGGAAAAAGAAAGGAAAGAGAATCAAGCAAAAACAAAACAAAACCAAAATAAATGAAAAATTTTAATCCTCAAAAGAAAAGACAAATAACAATCATAAAAAATGCTAAAAATGAGAAAAAAAAGAAAATATGTATGTATATATATTCAGGAACAAACAGCACAACAAATCAAAAAGGGAGAGGTTCTTAATGAAAAATAGAATCATCTCTCCTGAGGTGGTCAAAATTGTTAATGAAAATGGATGATCACTGTCTGTGCTTGACTGCCCTGCTTCTTCTTGGGCTCTTCTTAGAGCAAGGGCTGGAGGTTGTCGAACCTTCGCTGTGTTGCACACTAAGCTGTAGCTGGAGTGGCCTAAAACTAAAGCTGATTGAAATAGCTCTCAGCTTCTGTTCTTACCAGTATAAGAACGGATGGAATAGGATGTACTGTACATTGGAGTTCTGTCTGAACAGACCACATCAATGCACTCCCGGCGTGGGGCTACTGCAGATTTCTAAGTGTGGAGCTCTGGCAGCTGGGCCTTCATTCTAATCAGGCCTTTGGGACTTTGTTGTGTGGTGTCTGCTCTGGAGAAATTATATCAACATACACCAGGGCTGGGAAGATGCAGATCTCTGCTGGGATCTGAATCTCAGGAGCCTCCTAAGGATTCTACCCATGGGGCAGGGAAACCAACACTCCACATGCTTCAACACCCACAAATATGGCCTTCCCAGGCTCAGTCCCTTAGTGTAATTATGCCCACCTGCTCAATTTCTCAACCTTCTTCAGGAGATTGTGTGAATGAATGGCCAGACTTACAGGGAAAGTGAGAAAACTCACTCCCCTCCATATATCTGATTCAACTGCCCCAGGTACAATCTTCTGCGCGCCAGTTTCAATCATATCCTGCTAGATACACCCTCAGCACCATGGACCAGGACAGTATGGCAATATCTGCTATGATCTCCAACCCTTCTGCTCAACAAGCTGTAAAGTGGCCTCCTCAAGACGGTAGCCCCCATTTGTCACTTCTCAGTTTCCCAGATGAGCACAGAGCACTTTTCAAACACCAGCACACCAAGTGTCCTCTGGCTTAGCTAAGTTCAGATTGCTTTTCCCCTCTGCAGGTTTTCCCATGCCAAATTTGTCCATTGTGTTTCTCTGTGTCACCCCTCCTCTCTGTGGTGAACCAGTGCTGCTGCTGCATTCAGCTTGGCTCCAGTGTATTCTTTCTGGTCCTTTGTTCAATGCAACCGAACTTATGAGCCTCTAAAAGTCTCTAACTGTTGAGTAGAGAATTTCAGTGAATCTCCACTTTCACTCACCTTGCTGAGAAGTGGTACACCCCTGGTTGAATCTTAAGTCATAGTGCAACCGCAAATACAGCCTTCCTTTACTCTACCACCTTGAATCTCCTCCAGGAATAATTTAAACATTATATAATTCAATCACTCAGAGGTCTCCAAACATGCTTCATGGATTCCACTTCCAGATTTTGTTTACATTTTTTTCTCTCACTTGAAAACAAATCCATCAGCCACTACATTTCCTAGTCTTACATTGTCTATTAGACCCATATTAAAAGTTTTCTTCTCATTGCCATCTACGATTTCTCATGGAACGCATTTTCACCTTTTTGTGAACACTTGTATTTTACCAGCAGTCCTCTTATAACATCATTTTGCTCTTTATAAGAAAGCATTCTCAATGAGAATTAC
>PVKS010020074.1:0-37412 GCA_004027875.1 Aplodontia rufa | reverse complement strand
GGGGTCATGGAGCAGCGCCCCCGGTTCCGGGCAGTGTCCTGACTTCTGGCGTTTCCCTCCTCTCTGCAGATGGCCGATGCCATGGAGATGATGATCCTCAGCATCCTGGCGCCGCAGTTGCACTGCGAGTGGCGACTTCCCAGCTGGCAGGTGGCATTGCTGACCTCGGTAGGCAGCCCCGAGGCCCCCTCTCTCCGGTTGGTTGTGTACGGTTCTGCTCCCCTGGGGTGTCCTGTGGGATGTTCCCCTCCCGCTGTGAAGGGCTCAACATGCTGCCCAGGTGTGGGGAACTTGGGACCTATCGGCGCACATTACTTAACCCTTAGACTCTCACTTTTCCTAACTGCGAGCGGGAGATACCAACCTCCCATCACACGCAGTTGAGGACTAGACAGTGCCTGGCGTGCGGTAGTTGCTCAACAAATGGTAGTTAGGGTGCTCCCAGGAACTGGGACCTACAGGAGGTGAGGCAGAACCCGCTAAAGGGAGGGAGAGCTTGGCGTGGTGGCCCATGCCTGTAACCCCAGCAGCTCAGGAGGCTGAGGCAGGAGGATCGCAAGTTCAAAGCCAGCCTCAGCAACTCAGCAAGTCGCTGTCTCAAGAAATAAGATGGGGGACTGGAGCGGTGGCTCAGTGGTTGTGGCACTTGCCTGGCATGGGTGAGTGCACGAGTTCAAACCCCAGCACCACGTATACCACGAAGTGTCGGAGGAATGAAAGTCACATAAAAGACTAAATAAAATTGCTTTTCTCTCTCTCTCTTTCTCTCTCTCTCTCACTGTCCCCTCTTTTTAAAAAAAATGGGCTGGGGATGTGTGTCAGTGGTTCATTTCTGGTACCAATAAATAAATAAATAAATAAATAAAAGGGAAGGGGATGCTAGACCAGATAAGAGGATCATAATGAAAATCACAAAGGCTAGTATTTACGGAGACCTTCCTGTGCTGGTATTCACTGAGCCACATTTTGTATAATATATACATAGTATACGTTGTGCCCTTTAATCCTTACGACCCTGGGAGCTGAGAAAAACAAGGCACAGAGAGGTTTAGCCACTAGCTCAAGGTCACACGACCCAGCTAGTGACAATGGAGGATGCTTCCCAGAAGGCCGCTTGAGTTTTTGAATGGTCATTGCTGTCTTTTATAGACGGCTGTAATGGAGTGGCGCGAGTGCCACTTCTGTAGGTAGCTGGACCTGGTCTGATAGGAGCGATAAGGCCGTGCTGCTCAGTGGGAGGAGCTTCCGAGCCCGCACCCTCTTTCTGTGGCTTATGCTTCTAGAAGTGGGACCTCGAGCGAGCCTCTCTGAGGCCTGCAGAATGGAGGGGATAGCGTGATGCCTGCTTTTCTGCAGATGGACAGCAAAATGAGCGCGCGTGCCTAGGCGTGGCAGGGGTAGTAAATGGCACTTCTCATGGTCCTCGGGTTCCTCTGAGTTGCAGGTCTGTCTGCAGGGCAGGGTCTTCTGGTCTCTTGACATTGGCTTCTTTCTTTCTTTCTTTCTTTTTTTAAGAGAGAGGGACAGTGAGAGAGACAGAGAAAGAGAGGAAACAACGTTATTTAGTTTTTCACATTTCCTTAGTTGCTCCAACACTTAGTTGCGTACGTGGTGCTGGGGTTTGAACCCGGGTCCTCGCGCCTGCCAGGCAAGCGCTGAAACCGCTGAGCCACCGCTCCAGCCCCTGCTTATTTATTTCTTATTGGATCTTTGGCTGTGCCTGGACTGCCGTTGGTTTACAGCAGCCACGGTTTACTGAGCGCTTATAATGGGCCCGACTCTACATTTTCTCTGTAACCCTCTCAATCCTGCGGAAGAGATACTATTATGACTCCTACTTTTAAAAATATATATATTTTTCTTCGTGCATTATAGTTCTACATAATGATGGGATTAGTTGTCACATATTCCTAGATGCACACAAATCAGCAATAGCATTTGTTCAATATCCACCCCCCACACACCCCTCTTTACTCCCACCTCTATAGACAAGGAAAGTAAGACTTAAAAATATTTGTTGGCTTGCTCCAGCCACATAGTCTATAAAAGGCCGCATCAGGATTGAAATCCAGACCTGGCAGACTCAGATTCTTTTTGATGTTTTTCTATGCTGCTTTTCGATGAAGTTGGAACGTGTGTTCGGCTGAGTTTTCCAGGGGAAAGTTAGAGCAGTGCGGTAGGAGTCTCACTTCCGTGTGTGTGAGGAGGGTGTGGCATGCGTAGCTGGGAATGCCAGAGCAGGTAACGGAAGGCCTGGAATGGCCTGGACGTACCTCAGTGGTATGTACCGGGCCCTGGGCTCTGTCCCCACCACTGCAAAAAAAATTTTTCTTTTTAAAAGAGAGAAGGACAGCGAGAGAGAGAGAGAGAGAGAGAAAGAGACAAACAGAGACAATTTTTATTGAGTTTTTCACGTGGCTTTCGTTGCTCTGACACTTAGTTGTGTACATGGGTGCTGGGATTCAAACCCACATACTTGCGCATGCCAGGCAAGCGCTGTAACCACCGAGCCACCGCTCCAGCCCCCCTGCAAAAAATATTAATAAAATTTAAAAATTATAGATTGCAAATTATTTTGTTCCAATATATGGTAGTATAAAAAATTTAAATAAAATTATCATATTACTTTTCTAAAAATCCATCCAGTCAAACTGAAATACTTACCTGATGCCCACCATCATCTGCTTTAAAATAACATAAAGAAGCTGGGCACAGCGGCGCATGTCTGTAACCCCAGCCACTCAGATTTGAGGCCAGCCTCTGCAACTTAGTGAGACTCTGTCTCAACATAAAAAATAAAAGAATGAAAAGGGCTGGGGATGTGGCTCAGTGGTTAAGCACCTCCGAGTTCAATCCCTGAAACCCAAAAAAGTGAAGAAAAAAGAAGTTTGTTCACATAAAAAAGCTTTTGGGGAGCTGCCGGAGTTTCGTGATAACTCAGTAAATTAATGCCACTGGAGGATTTAAAACAATGTCCAAGTTATGTACTGAAGAACACACCCTCATCATTTGTGGAATATTTTTAGTGACTTGATTTGCTGAGCAGTTGATTGGGTCTGGCTTCTGTTTTGCTAAATGTAATAGTAAAGGCCTGGGAAAGTAGAAGACTGGCAGGATTTGCCAGCGTTGTCAGCGTCCCCATCTGAGGCCCCTTGGAGGGTCTGTGTGGCACTGCAGTGACAGGTGGGGAGGTGGCCGAGGAGAGGCAGAGGGAGTGGCAGGGAGCAGGTCAGCCCCCCAGCATGGTCCCGGGAGGAGCGGGGCGTCAGGGTCTGGGGACGCGTTCCTTTGTTCCTTTCCGGTGATCCTGCCCTGCATCCCCTCGGATGTCTGTGCGGTTGGCCCTGCTCACGCTCAGGTTCCGAATCTGTAGATTGCACCAAACACTGGTAGAACACATGGGAGAAGAAAAAAATTGCGCCTGCAGACTTTTCCTGTTGTCGGGATTCCCTAAACGCTGCAGCGGAACAGCTACTGCGTGAGGGATTCTAAGTCATCTAGAGGTGATTGAAGTATGCAGGCAGGTTATATGCAGGTTATATGCAGATCTGCGCCCTTTGGTGACATGAGCGTCTGTGGACTTGGCTTTCTGCTGGGGGTGCTGGAGCCAATCTCCCATAGATGCCAAGGGACGACTGCACACCCTGTCTGTGGCCCACTACCCTGGGACATGCCTGCAGAAACGCTTCCAGGGTCAGACAGAAATGAGGCAGTGCCTTCCCCTCTAATGGGGACACTAACAGCTCCACCTTGCCGAGGTTCGGTGTGATGTGTACGTGAAGCGCAGAGCCTGGTGTCTGGTACGAGGACAGGGAGCGAGGCTCCCATCAGCCTGCCTGGGTGTATCAATCGGCTGTCCCTCCTTTGGGGGACATCGAGCAGGTGTCCCAGCCTTCCTGAGCCTCTGCCTCCCACTCCCCAATGCGGGGCGATCCCTCCAACCTCATGGGCTCTTCTAATCCCAGGATCAACCACGTGGCCTGCTGTGCCTGGCACCGGGGCCCCGCGAGTGGTTTCTCTATCTGGTTTGCAGCCCCCTAGCCCGGCATACACACTGGCAGGCTTCACGGTGCAGCCCTTGCTTTCTTCTCAGCACGGGGCGCGACATTTCTTTGGTAATGAGAAACCGGTAAAACCCCACACCGCCTAATTCCAGTCCAGGCTGCAACACTTAACACCTGGCGGATCCTCACGGGGTGATTTCCCTGTTGGGTCTGAGTTCCTTCATCTGAAAAATGGGGCTAACAGCAGCACCCACCTGGCGCGATGGTGGGAGCCCCAGGGGGTGGGCGAAGCGCTCAGAATGGTGTCCGCACCCTGCAGGCTCGCAGCGAGCGTCGGCTCAGGTTTACTGGGGTGAGATGTTACAGGTTTGGGTCATTGTCCCCTTTCTGATCTCTGTACTGCTAAGAGAAACTGTCTTTACATCCACAGGTGGTCTTTGTAGGCATGATGTCCAGCTCCACGCTCTGGGGAAACATCTCAGACCAGTACGGCAGGAAAACGGTAAGCCAGCGTCCTCCGGGTTCCCTCGGTGGTGATGGCTACGTGCTCTAGCAGCCGGGCGCGTGAGGATCCGTGTTGGAGTGCAGTGAGGGGGCATCGCGTCCCCTGGACGTGCAGAGAGGCTGGGGTAGGCAAGGGGTGGCAGATGACAGTGTCGGCTTTCTTGCCTAAGGTGGGTGGTGTCTCAGTGCCAGCAGGGTGGAGCTGTGGTGCCAGCTGAGGGGACCTGCTCACGAAGGTGTCCCACGTTATCTGCCTTCCTGGCCTGTGTCAGCTTCCCACTCCCCTGCTGGGATCACCAACCTACACCAACTATTATCTCAGGTTCTGCTTTTAGGGGGAGCCCAGACCTGACGTGAAATGGATTTGCAAACCAGAAAGACAGATGAGCATGGTGGCGCATGCTTGTAATCCCAGCGGCTTGGGAGGCTGAGGCAGGAGGATCCCAGGTTCAAAGCCAGCCTCAACCACTTAGCAAGGCCCTAAGCAACTTCGTAAGACCCTGTCTCAAAATAAAATATAAAAAAGGGCTGGGGATGTGATGTGGCTCAGTGGCTAAGCATCCCTGGGTTCAATCTCCAGTACAAAAAAAAAAAAAAAAAAAAAAGAAAAAGAAAGAGAGAAAGAAAGAAGAAGGAGGACAAAGGGAATTTGCAGGTGTGGAACTCCACTGAGCTCTTGTGGCCTCACTGCCGTTCCCTCACGGCTCTGGACCATCCCCTTTGTGTTTTACACTGTTTGGTTAGGCTGCCTTTCGGTCTTTGATTCTGTCAGTGTGTGAAGCTGCTGCCCTGACTGTCGACTTGGCCCTCATGGGAGTAAGTTGCTCTATGAAGTCGCCAGTCTGCTCGTGCTCATTCTGCGATTACGCTGCCTGCCTGCTTTATTGTCACCATCAGCCTGCACTCTCCCAGAGGCAGGGTAGTGTAGTGATGATTTGTTTGAAGTCAGGTGGACCCGGGTTCACTCCTAACTTTACCGCTTCTCACTGTGTGACCTTGTGCAAGTGAATTGACCTCTCTGAGCATCCATTTCCTCATCTACATAAGGAAGAATATAACAGAACCTATATCGTCTCCAGTGCAATTTGAGGTGATAGCACGAATTGCTTTGTACAATGTCAGGCATGTGTCGGGCACAGCAGAGCTGTGAAAGAGTAACATTTTTCTTTTTTTTTCTTTTTTTTTTAAAGAAAGAGGGACAGTGAGAGAGAGAGAGAGAGAATCAATTTCATTTAGTTTTTCATGTGGCTTTTGTTGCTCCAAGACATTGTTGTGTACGTAGTGCTGAGGTTTGAACTCATGTACCCGCAAATGCCAGGCAAGCATAGTAACCGCTGAGCCACTGCTGAGCCATCGCTCCAGCCCCGAAAGTGTGACGTTTCTAACAAGTTCCTACGCAAGGCTGCTGCTGCTGGTCCAGGGACTACTGTGTTGAGAATTATTGGATTATGCTAATAAACATTGACTTCTGGAGCTGGACACGGATCGGATACCTAAACAAACATGGAATTCTGTTAGGAACGCAGGGCGAGACGGAGGTGGGTAGGTCAGGCGATTGCCACTACAACTAACACATCATGGGCTGAAAATAACTTGGTGCCCCGTGTTGCTGGAACCACGCCACACGTGCTTAACGGCATTGGCTCCTCCGACCGCTCAAGCAGGTGCTGCCGTGGTGTCCCTAATCCACAATTCCAAAATTCCCCAATCTGGAAATCTGGAAATGTTTGAGTGGGGGACATGATACTCAAAACATTGAGGATCTTAGAGTACTTTGGGTTTTGGATTTTTTGAAATAGGGATGCTCTGCCAATAAAATCTAGGCAAGTATTTAAAAATCTGAAGGAAAAAAACATCTAAAACACTTCTGTTCCCAAGTATTTTGGATAGGGAAACTCAACCTGTATGACCATTCTGACTTTACAGAAAAGGAAACTGAGGCACAGAGAATGGACAGCTTGCCCAGGGCCACACAGTCGGTGTGTCACACAGCCTCGGCTTGCTCTTTCTCCATGCGGGCCTTGGTCTTAACCAGGATGTGTTAGTGGCTTAAATCTTTAGGTGCTCAATAAATTTATGTTGACTCACGGTATGAGGGTGCTGTGCAAGAAGTAAGCTCCAGCTGTATCCTCTCTAACTGGGCAGGAGTCGCTGGGTCGGCAGATACCAGGGACATGACCATCAATCAAAGTGCCAAGAAGTGGCTGTGGCAGGGCCCAGGGTCACAGGCTGGGGAATTAGTGTGGCCATCATGGCCCCGAGGATCTGGGTTGGTTGCAGGGCAGGCGGGGGTGGCGGGAAAGGCCTCCCAGGAGTCCACGGAGGAGAAGCTGTTTGTTCTCCACCTCCCCTGGGGGAATCTGGCCTTCAGGGACAGCCCCAGACCCCACTCCTCCCTCCACCCCGCCCACCTCCGGCTCCTCCAGGGCTGGAGCCACAATTCACCAGTTTTCTGGTTGGAAGGACGATGGGGAGTGGGCACCCAATCCAAGAAATGAGAGAGAGAAGGAGGCCAGGGAAGAGAGGAGGGGAGGACGGACAGAGAAGAAGAGCGGGAGGGCTCTCAGCCTGGATTTCAAACAGCTTCAGATGGGTTTCAGTGATGACTTCTACTGAACCTTGTGTTTTGCGACCGCATTTCAGCCCCTTCTGGAACAGTGCGTGGTAGGGGAGGGGAGTGCTTGCCAGTGTCCGGAGACTAATTGTCACACCAAGAGGGAGGGCTACTGGCATCTGCTGGGCAACCCCCATGCTACATGGGACACCCCACATCACCACGGATGACCCAGTCCAAGATGTCAGTGTGCCCAAGCTGAGTAGGTGTGCAGACGATGCCAAGTTGCAGTATTATGAAGAATTAGCTTTCAGCCCTCTTTCTCCATCCTCCGCACTGCTTGGCCCTCATCCCAATGGTTATCTATATGGCTTTTTTTTTTTTTAAGAGAGAGGGACAATGAGAGAGAAAGAATCAATTTTTATTTAGTTTTTCATGTGGCTTTTGTTGCTCGGAAACTTCATCGTGTATGTGGTGCTGGGGTTTGAAACTGTCTACTTGCACATGTCAGGCAAGCACGGTAACCACTGGGCCACCACTCTAGCCTCTCTACCTGGCTCATTTTGTCAAGTGAAATGATAGCATATTGCTACCAAAAGCCTGGCGTTGATCCGGGCAAGTCACTCATTCTCTTTGTGGCTTACTGTTCTCTCCGGTAAGTGATGTAATAATGCCCTTTTCTGTAGGGCTTCTGCAAGGAGTGAATGGCATTGCATATAAAGCTCATGACACAGAGAAGTAGTTTTATTAATGTCCACTACCGTCCTGTTGTTTGCCAAGCTCCTGGTGCCCATTAATAGCAGAACAGCATTAAAATACAGATGTGTCTGCTTCCAGAATCCATGACCTTCAGCCTAACCTTGGCAGCCAGCAGACATAATTGAATTATCCCCCAGAATTCAGCCGATCAGTTGGACATTCATTCATCCCAAATAGATGAAGCCTGGGAGGGCTGCCCCTAGGGACCCCACCAGTTCTCCTGACACCAGCTGGCTAAATTCCAAACCCAACACGAAGCTGGTGTGACCAGAGGGAGAGGAGAGAAAGCATCCTCAGACTCCTCCGTGGCACGGAGTGCTGCCCAGCTTCCGGGAGCACGGACCAGGCTGAATTAGAAAACGCGTCCCCAGGACTTCCCCAGGAACACCGGGCATGCAGGCAGCTGGCCAGGCTTGGCAACCACAGAAGAGCTGATCTGCCACTGCCCAGTGGGGAGGTTTCCGTGAGGGTGTCCACTGTGTGAGTTTGCAGGGCAATCACATATGGGGTTAGGACTCTGTGAGCCAGTTTGGTTCCTGCAGAAGTTTCTATAGGCTGGGAATTTTTGGCAGCCATGGAAAAGTGAAGGTGATGGTGTCATGGGTGGGGGTGGCCTTGTGGTCAGGGAGATAAACACATTTGGGGTCACATCCCAGTGCCCCCTTTGAGCTGTTTTAGTTTTTTGTTGCTGTGACCAAAATACTTGGCAATAACCACCCAAAGGAGGAAAAGTGTGGACACCTGGTGTCCGAGCCGTAAGTGACCTGGGCAAGTTGCTCCTCTCTCAACTTCAGTTTCCTCATCTGCAAAACAGAGTTGAGAATAGAGCACAAAGCATTGTGGGAGAATTCGATAAGGAGATGTCTGTGGTAGAATTAGATGTTTGCTCTGTGCATGGTTAGAAGCTGATAAATGCTAATATTGTTTGGGACTCAAAGGTAAAAAATTCAGAATATGGAATAGTCATTGTAGTTGAGGTTGATTGGAGAATACCACATGCACAGTGGGCTCATGCGTCCCCAGATTTCTAGATTACAGGTTGTTAACTGGAAATCCATGGGCCAAATATGTCCCCCCTTGTGTTTGGAGTTTGGTTTTGGTGCTAGAGATTAAGTCCAGGGTCTTCTCTCTCTCTTTTCTTTTTTTAAAGGGAGAGAGAGAGAAAAAAAATCCATTTTATTTTTCCATCTGGCCTTTGATTCTCCAACACTTAGCTGTGTATGTGGTGCTGGGGCTCAAACCTGGGTCCTCACACATGCAAGGCAAGTGGTCCAACAGCTGAGCCACCTCTATAACCCTCTCACACTCTCTGTCTTTTTTTTGGGGGGGGTACCAGGGATTGAATCCAGGGGTACTTAGCTGCTAAGCCACATCCCTAGCCTATTTATTTATTTGTTCATTCATTCATTCATTCATTTATGAATGACAGGGTCTTGCTAAGTTACTTAGGGCCTCGCTAAGTTGCTGAGGCTGGCGTCCAACTTGCGATCCTCCTGCCTCAGCCTCCCCAGCTGCTGGGATTCCAGGTGTGCTCGCTGTGCCCTGCTTAAGCCCAAGGCCTTCAGCACGTTAGCACGCATTCTACTTTGTGCTTTTTCTCTGTCAGAGGTAACAGGGAGCCAACCACGGCCCTGGAGGAGGGGAATGGCTCATTCAAGGTACCTTAGGGTTTGGAAATCCTGGCTCCAGGTTTGACTCTGCCATTTACTGATTTTGAGCAAATCACTCAACTATCTCAGCCCTTGCTATGCTAATTTGTAAAGTAGAAATGAAAACGACCTCTTTCCACAGGGTGCTATGAGGATCCAGTGTAATGACGTGACAGTGGTTTCAAAAATGCGCATGCAAATCGTATGGAGTTAGAGGCTCCACAGCTTGTGGGTCCCCAGTGCTTAGCAAGCAGCAGATGTGCACCACGTATTATCTGGTATTGATGAATGAATGAAGAAGTTCCTCTCCTGCCAGGCACACAGCAGATGCTCAATACATGCATACTGAACACACGAATGAACGAGCCAAGAATCTATATCAGTACCTGTAGTGCTGTGCACGCTGCAGTATTCAAATTTGCACATTGATTATATTAATTGATACATTAATAAATATTCATTATGAGTTAATGAATATGAATATCAGTGGCATACAGTAGGTGCTTAATGCATACTTACTGAGTGTATAACTCAGCAAATTAATGAATAGATAATGTTAATGTACAGCCTGGGATTCAGGGGATGCTCAGTAAATATTGAAGCGGGGACGCAGCTCAGCGGTAGAGCACTGGCCTAGCCCTGCAAGGCCCTGAATTACATCCCCAGGATCACAAGAGCAAATAAATAGAAAAATGAAATAAACAGACAGAGCATATGGAAGGCAGGTGGGGAGGAAGGGCGGGAGGGCCTGTAAAGGTCATATGAGACATTAGCAGAGGACAGCTGTAGTTAAGGAGAAAGGCCCCTGAGGCGTTGCTGCCTGGCAGAGAAACCCCAGGACAGCACTTACACGCGGCTGCTGCGCCCTCATTTTCTGGACAGCTGGAGAGCCCTGGCATCAGCAGACGCGTGCAGAGCCAGCTGCGATCTGTTGTGGCCAGGCTGCCTGTCAGGGGCATAATGTGGCTTCTGACAGCCTTTGGGGGAGGCTCAGTCTCCACGCCACGTCTTGGTGCCCTCTTCTCTCCTCCCCTTTCTCCTGCTTTGTTTTTCTTTCCTCTCATTTTCTCCGCTGCTAATTATGCCCTGGGTCTGATGTAAGATTGCTTGGGTTTCAAGGAAGAAAATCCCAATTAAATTAACTTAAGCCCAAAGAAAGGAACTAAGTATCTGTGAGTAAGAACCAATCTCACAGTCCTGGGTTCAGGGTACAGAAGTGTTGCTTTATTATTTTTGCTTCCTAGACATCAGTAGTTCCTGTCCACCTATTCTTCTATGTAGGAATCTTGCGTGTGTGTGTGTGTGGGGGGGTGCTGGGGATGGAACCCAGGCCTTGCACAGGTAGGAAAGTGCTCTACCATTGAGCTACATCCCCAGCCCTTTGCCGTCTTTCTTTTTATCAACTTGCTTTTAAAACACAATTAAATGAGACAGGATGGTGGTGTACACCTGTAATCCCAGTGACTTGGGAGACTGAGGCATGTGGATCGCCAAGTTGGAGGTCATCCTGGGCAACCTAGTGAAACCCTGTCTCAAAACAGAAAAAAAGAAAAGGTTGGGGATGTGGACCAGTGGCTAAGTGCCTCTAGGTTCAATCCTTGGTACCAAAAACAAACAAACAAACAAACATCAACAACAAAAAACATAAAGAGAGAGAGAACTAAAGAAAGAAAAAGAAGAAGAAAAAAGAAAACAAAACTTATGGAGAGTCTTAAATGGAAAATCAGTCCCAAGTTAGAAACGCCTGCAAAAATAAATATGATGCAAACAAATAGTGCTATTCGATTCTAGCTAGTTGGGCTGGAGCGGTGGCTCAGTGGCTATGGTGCTTGCCTGGCATGCACGAGTATGAGAGTTCAAACCCCAGCACCACGTACACAGCAAAGTCTTAGAGCAATGAGGGCCACATGAAAAACTAAATAGAATTGATTCTTTCCTTCTTTCTCTCTTTCACTGTCCCTCTCTCTTAAAAAAAAATTTTTTTTTTAGCTAGTTACTACTACCCCACTGCCTTGTCCCTTAAAAAGAAATGAGGGCTGGCAGTGTAGCTCAGTGGTTGATTGTGTGCCTGGCAAGGTTTGGGGTTCAATCCCCAGTACTGCAAAAAAAAAAAAAAAAAAAAAAAGAGAGAGACATGAACAAGTGTTAAAACAGATGAACATTCCTGCATGCTTTCTCTTTGACATACTTAGAAGAATGAAGACACCAATAAAAAGAAAGAACTTGAGAACTTGGGGCTGTAGTGGTTACAGCTCTTGCCTGGCATGCAAGCGCGAGGACACGGGTTCAAACCCCACCACTAGTACACAAAGAAGTGTTGGACCAACAAAAGCTACATGAAAACTTAAATAAAATTTGATTCTCTCTTTCCCTCTCTCACTGTCCCTTTCTCTCTCTCTCTCTTTTTTTAAGAGAGAAGGATAGTGAGAAAGAAAGAGAAAAATAATTTTATTTAGTTTTTCATGTGGCCTTCGTTGCTTCAAGACTTTGTTGTGTACGTGGTGCAGGGATTTGAACCCGTGTACTTGTGTGTGCCAGGCAAGCGCTATAACCGCTGAGCTACTGCTCCAGCCCCCTGTCCCTTTCTCTTTTAAAAAAAATATGTATATATATATATATATATATATATATATATATATATATATATATATAAAGAACTTTCTTCCCAGTTACTTGGAAGGCAGTAGAAGGAGGATTGTAAGTTCTAAGCCAGCCTGGGCAAGTTAGTGAGATCCTATTTCAAAAAAAGGGGCCTGGACTGGGAGTGGGGGCACACACCTGTAATCCCAACAGCTCAGGAGGCTGAGGCTGGAGGATGGCGAGTTCAAAGGCAGCCTCAGCAATTTAGTGAGCCCCTGTCTCAAAATAAAAAATAAAAAGGGCTGGGGATGCAGCTCAGTGGTTAAGCACTCCTGGCTTCAATCCTTGGTACTAAAAGAAATTGTTTTCCTTTCTACATCTCATATGTTTGATGGAAATTTTGATATAAAAATAATATCTTAGGGGCTCGAGAGGTGATTCAGCGGTTGGAGCACTTGCCTGGCAGGTGCGAGGACCTGGGTTTGAACCCCAACACCACATACACAACTAAGTATCAGAGCAATAAAAACCAGATGAAAAACTTAATAAAGTTGATTCTCTCTCTTTCTCTCTTACAAAAAAAAAAAAGATAGCATCTTGAATTACATTCACCTTTAATTTCTTTTTCAATCTCTGAGGGTAGTGAACACTCCGGGAATTTGCAGCGTGTTTGTCATGAAGCACTGTGGCCCCTGTGGTTCTCAGCCTGGATGAATACAATGTCCCCTGGCTTAAAATGCCATGAACAGTTTTAATCATGTTGTGTTAGTCTGCTTTTCTTTATTGCAATAAATAGTTGTGATAAATCAACTTATAAAGAGAAAAGGTGGTTCCCAGTGTTGGAGGTTTCGGTGCAGTTTGAAGCTGGTTTTGGGCCTGCAGCGAGGCAGCGCATCCTGGCCGGGAGCACTGGGTAGAGCAGAGGCCACCATCTCAAGGCAGAGAAGCAGCCTCCTTCAAGGACACGCCTCCTTCAAGGACACGCCTCCTTCAAGGACACGCCCCCTTCAAGGACACGCCCCTTCGAGGACACGCCCCCGTGGTTTAAATCCTCCACCAAGCCCCTCCTCTTAAAGGTTCCACCTCCTCTCAGTAGTCCAAGCTGGGGCCAAGCCTTTCACGCATGGACCCTTGAAAGGACATTCTAGATTCAGACTAGAGTAAATGCCTTCTTAACAGTCCAGATATCAGTTTCAGAGATAAAATAATCTAGTCATTTACATCCTTTTAAAAAGTGATTAATTCTGGGGCTGGAGCGGGGACTCAGTGGTTATGGCACTTGCCTGGTATGCATGAGGATGTGGGTTCAAACCTCAGCACCAGGTACACAGAAAAGTGTCAGAGCAACGAAGGCCCCATGAAAAACTAAATAAAAATTGATATTCTCTCTCTCTCTCCCTCACTCTGTTCCTCTTTCTCTTAAGAAAAAAAAAGTGATAAGTTCTAATGCCCTATGGTACAAGGGGGAAATTTTAAACCGTCATTAAATAAGATTTATTTTCAACATGCTGCTGTTCACATACAACTTGACCTGGGTGATACAAGGAAGTATTCGCTATTTGCCCCTAATTATAAATATTTTTGGATTTAACTGCACATTGTCTAAGCTTTTTCTTATAATTTTTGGCATTTTGAAATAACGTTTACATCAGCCCATTCATAAATAAGCCCTGTGAATGCAGATTGATAGTCACTCAAATATCCTTCCCAAAGTTGTCACCGACAGCATGCTTTCCTGAAGTGGAAAACTTTGAAAGCACCCGAAAAAAGAAAGTTAAAATGTCCTTTGATTTTATCTGGAAGTTCTCTTCCTAGAAAAGTAAGTGGTCAAGCTCTGCCTCCCCCAGCCTGTCTGTGTGTAGCACAGAGTGGAGGTCTAGGTGCAGATAATCATTGACCTGCCGGGCACGGTGGCGCACGCCTGCAATCCTGGTGGCTCAGGAGGCTGAGGCAGGAGGCTCACAGGTTCAAAGCCAGCCTCAGCAACTCAACGAGGCGCTGTCTCAAAATAAAAAATAAAAACAGCTGGGGATGTGGCTGAGTGGTTAAGCACCCCTGGGTTCAATCTCTGGTACCGAAAAATCATCACCATCAGCAGCAGCGTTTCAGGTATGTGGCTGTCGGGCAGGATGTCTGAGATACTGCGAGACAGAGGCCCAGCCCATGCCTGTGGAATAGCTCACATCCCTGGGTCCTGTTTGGCATTAAATATCTATCATTGGCCTGCAGTTTTCTCATAGTGTCCTTGAGGACTGGTACCACCCATTACAGAGAGCCCTCGGTGTCCACTTGGCTCTGTGGCTCATACTCCTTTAACACAATACCGTTTCTTTGGTTTTTTTTCCCCTTGATGCTGGAGAGGGAACCCAGGGCCTCACATGAACTCAGCACTTGCTCTACCACTGAGCCACACACCCTTCGCTTATTGGTGGCCTGGGGATGACCTGTGGTGTGTGTGTGTGTGTGTGGTCCCAGGAATCAAACCCAGGGCCTCACACATACCAGACAAGTGCTCTACCACCCAGCCCCACCCAGAGCTCCTGTTGGAAGTTTTATTTTTTTTTATTTATTTTTTAAAGAGAGAGAGGGACAGTGAGAGAATAAGAGAGAATCAATTTTTTATTTAGTTTTTCATGTGACTTTTGTTGCTCTGACACTTAGTTGTGTACGAGGTGCTAGGTTTGAACCCAGGACCTCATGCATGCCAGGCAAGTGCCATAACTGCTGCGCCACCGCTCCAGCCCCCTGTTGGAAGTTTTAAGTGTGGCTTGTAGCCCGTGCTAGCTGGAGGTGCCGAGGCGCGCTTGTGACCTGGTGTCTTGCTTCTCTGCAGGGGTTGAAGATCAGTGTGCTCTGGACTCTCTACTACGGCATCCTCAGCGCTTTCGCGCCTGTGTACAGCTGGATCCTGGTGCTCCGAGGCCTGGTGGGCTTCGGGATCGGAGGGGTGCCCCAGTCGTAAGTAAACACCCAGCTCTGCCGTCCAGCTGGGCAGCCAGTCAGCTAACCCTCCCTCCATGTTCTGCGTCCTTTGTTTAAAAAGTATTTGATAAAAACTGCATTTGTACCAAACAGTCTTTCTTTCCTTGTCATTACCCAAATAATACAGTGTAATAACTATTTCCATAGTATTTACCTTGCATTAGGCATTTTAAGTCACATGGAGATGAGTTAAAGTGTGTAGGAGAAGCTGAGCGTCAGTCATGGTGCCTGCCTGGAATCCCACCTACTTGGGAGGCTGAGGCAGGAGGATCACAAGATTGAGGCCAGCCTGGGAAACTTGGTGAGACCCTGACTCAAGATAAAAGATCAAAAGGGCTGGGATATAGCTCAATGGTAAAGTGCCCCTGGGTTCAATCCCCCTGTGCAAATGCCAGGTCATTTTAATAAGGGATTTGAGCCTCTGGAGATTTGGGCATCTGAGGAAGCGTTTTGGAACCAGTCCCTCACAGATACTGAGGGCTGGCTGTATGTGTGTTCAGGACCTTGGAGGAGGCAGAGGTGACTACAGCAGGGCTTCTGGTGTAGCAAAAGAATAGCATCATTGTAATGATTGACAGCAACAACACAATGGCTGGAAGGCCACAAAAGTGAAATAATAATAAAAGAGAAGAACTAGCATTGTCAGAGTATGTCACTCTGACACTCACAGCCCAGTCACGCTGTGCGTAAGAGCCCTGGTAGTCTCCCTGCAGTATCTAAGTACTTAACTACCAAGAATGTGGCCTCCCAGGACCTCAACAGGAGGGAGGCAGGGAGCCTTGCTCACCGTGGGCAGGCTGGGGGTTGTTTTGTCCTTGCCGTTGGACTTTTAGGTACTGAGAACACTCAGGGTTGTTGGAAGAAGCCACTGTCTCCTGGGGGGGCTCAGGAAGGCTTCCCATTTATGCTTGGCCCAAATCAAGAGGCCAGGCAGGGCTTAGCAACCATGGCAAACCTGCTGATCCGTTTTGTAAATAAAGTTTTTTTGGAACACACCTCACTCTTCATTTACCTCCTATCTGTGGCCGTTTGTGTGCCTCAGCAATAGGATCAAATAGTTTCAAAAGCTGACCTACTGGGGGCTGGAGCAGTGGCTCAGTGGTTACGGCGCTTGCCTTACATGCGCGAGTACGCGGGTTCAAACCCCAGCACCATGCACACAATGAAGTGTCTGGGCAACAAAAAGCTAAATAACAAATTGATTCTGTCTGTCTGTCTCTCTCTCTCACTGTCCCTCTCTCTTTAAAAAAAAAAAACAACAAATTATTAAAAAAAAACTGACCTATTTACCGTGTGGCCCATTACAGAAACAGTATGTTGGAAACCCCTGTCCCCTCCAAAAAACCCCAACGATATTAGCCAATGTTTAACGTTTACTCTGTGCCCGGATTCTCTCTTTTAATCCCTCAGTTTTCCCTAAAAGGTAAGTGCTCTTAGTGACCCCATTTCTACAGATAAAAAGGCACAGAGAGGTACAGGCACTTGGTTCAGAAAGCACAGACGCCGAGTGGTGGAGCGGTGCTGAAGCCAGGCCTTCCGACTCTGGGGTCCGGAGGCTGACGACTGCCTTGTGTCCCCTCGCTGTCGAGGATGTAAAGGGTGGAAATGCGAAGCAGAAAACTTCATGTAGTGAAAGGACGAAGCCACAGCTGAGACGAGGGAAGGCTGCTGGCCCAGTTTTTGTTAGGTGGAGGGACGAGATCTGTGAGAACTGGAAGCTGAAGTGGGACAGACCAGGGCGAGCGTGGGCAAGGCCTTGAATGCCCCGCCACGGGGACTCTCTGTAGGCAGTGGGGAGCCGCTGAGAGTTCTTGAGCGGAGGAGGCACTTCAGGATCCGGGAGCGCAGGTGGAGGAGTCGGAGGTAAGGAATTCTGTTGTTTCGCTTCCTCCCTGAAGGAATGAAAGCAGGAGGGACAGCACGGTGCCCACCCCTGCACCCCTTGGCTCAGCGTGCGCCATAGCAGAAGTTCATCTGCAGATCGGGCCGCTCTCTCTTCCTGCAGGGGTTTATATAAGGGTGGGTAGTGGGGTAAACCACCTCCCTGCTCTCGCCGCAGATCTTACAGCTGCCCTGATGCCCTTTGCTCCGCTCCTCCGCCACCCAGTCTACACTCCCTCCCCTTTGCAAGTACTTCCTCTGACCTCGGTGGTTTTCTTTGGGGTGACTGAGACCCCCATGCCTGAGGGTGCTGAGTCCTGCTCCCCATGCCCTTCTTGGACCATAGATGTTGCGTGCGCTCACTTAACACCGAAAGTGGGCAGGGCACGCAGGAAATGCCCAGCACCATCACCTGGGTGCCCTGTTGTGAGCAGTGGTCCTCCTGCTCCTGTTGCTTAGGATTATTCTTCTGGCTAGTGGATTGTGACCTTTTTCCTTCCCTGCTCATTTCTTGACAAAAGGAGCCCAAGGTTATCGGATGGTGCCATTGCTTAAAGTCTAATGGGACTCTTTGTGTGCGTGCATGTGTGTATGTATGTGTGGGTGCGTGTGTGTTGCGTGTGCGTGTGTGTTGCTGGGGATTGAATCAGAAGTGCTCTACCTCTGAGCTATGTCCCCAGCCCTTTACATTTTTTTTGCTTTGAGACAAGGTCTTAAGTTGTTGAGGCTGGCCTTGTACTTGCAATCCTCCTGCCTCGGCCTCCCAGGTCGCTAGGATTCCAGGCGTGTACCACCAGACCCAGTGCATCTTTTAAAGACCTCTAGACCCCCAGAGCCTAGAAGGTATAGGAAATGAGATGCATACAAATGCCCCTAGTGGGTCATTCGGAATGATGGCAGCGAAGGTCACTCCGTCTTCGACCCTTGATTTCCAGACCCATATATTCTTTGTCCTGGGAACACAACCATACAGTGGCCACTGATTTAAGTGAGTACCGTGTTGTGGAGGAAGGACAGTTCTCTCTTCACAAGGTGTTCTCTCCAAGCTGGTGCCTCAGCAGTATCTTCAAAAGGCTGCTACCTTTCTCTCGGGCCAGTAGCTTCAGGATGCATGGTTTCTGAAGGACCATAGGATTGCATGGTCATGCGCCAACCCTTGCATCTTCTTTGGGAAAGACTGGGAGAGACAATCTATAAGGGAGTGCTAATTCTTGAATAGAGTAGTCAGATCATGGGTTCTGCAGCCAGAGTACTAGGCTTGAATCCTGATTCCGCCGCATAACAGCTGTGTGACCTTGGACAAATCACTGAACCTTTCTGTGCCTCAGCTTCCTCGTTTTTACAAAGGGGATACAAACATATCCACCTCATGGGGCCCCTTAGAATTGACAGCATATGTAAGGTACCCAGGACAAGCCTTAAAGAGCACTCAGGATATATTAGCACGCGTCTGGTGTGTCGAAGGCTTTGGTGAGAAGTTCAAGTGTCAGCGTGACGAATGATGGATGAAGCGTGAGCGTGGGAAGGACAGGGGCCATGACCACGTGGGTGTGACGCACAAGCAAACCTCTCGGTTCCTCCGCCCTTGGGGGGCTAGAAGGACAGGGAATGGCTCGCAACCTTTCGCCTCTCCATTCTTCCTGACTGCTTCCTCCAGGCTCTGCAGAGTGGGGGTCTGACATGTCCTTATGGATCTGGCCTGGGCTTGAGAACCATCACAGCTCACCGCGGAGGCCATTGGTAGAATCACAACCGCAAACCTGGACTGGCAGGGGCTGGTAGCCAGTTCCTGCAGAGGTGGCCACTGCCCATTCCCGAGCCCTTCATTCTCTAGGGTGCAGTTGCCCCAGTGGCCGGCAGGAACGAACTCACAGAAGAGCAGTCGGATTACAGGGTGCTGAGGAGATGCCAGCAGAAGAGCCTCCAATGCTTACCTGGAATTTCTTCCCCTTGGAGGAAACACGCAGAATGTCCACAGAAACGCGTGTTCTGGAAGTTGGAATGAGATGAACGAGATGCATCGTTTTGTGCCTTTATTTTTGGAACTAGAGATTGAACCCAGGGGCACTTAACCAGCCCCAGCCCTTTTTATATTTTTTATTTTGATGCAGGGTCTCCCTAAGTTGCTTAGGGCCTCACTAAGTAGCTGAGGCTGGCTTTGGATTTGCAATCCTCCTGCCTCAGCCTCCTGAGCTGCTGAGATTCCAGGCCTGCACCACTGCACCCCAGCTTCGGTTTCTTCTTAAAAATTTTTTTGGAAATGATATAAAAGTGCTAAGAAACAGAATCTTTTAATGGTACTGGAAAGTATGAAGATGCCATCAACTAACCAAAAACATTGAGGGACTCTGGAAGCGTATGAGCAGGTTGGATTACAGTGGCAGAGTAACTGAAGCCAAGAAAGACCATGTCCCAAAACATCAAAGTGGAAGGACCACAGGGCTGGAGCGGTGGTGGCTCAGCAGTTACGGCGCTTGCCTGGTATGTGCGAGGACGCAGGTTCAGACCCCAGCACCATGTACACAATGAAGTGTCGGAGCAACGAAAGTCACATGAAAAACTAACTAAAACTGATTCTCGCTCACTGTCCCTCTCTTAATAAAAGTGGCGGGGACCACAAAGGGGAAGAGAGATTCTTCTGCTGGTGTCTGGGAGAAATGCTTTTCCCAGAGTCCACAAGCGCAGGGAGGGAGGAGAGGACGCCAGGGGAATCACGTAAAGTGCCCAGAGCAGTGTGAAGGCCTTGCCCCCTTCCTGGTGCTGCGAGGTCACCAGCTCACCTGTGACTGCCTGGGCCCCAAACACCATGCCTTCCTTGGATGATGTAAAAGCAGCAAAAATCCCCAGAAACTCAGTTTCCCCTCTGTACATTCAAGTGTTACCAGCAAGGTTTGGTCCCCTGCTTGCAGTGGGCAAAGACCCCCAGTGCACGATCTTTTTCCATTCATTGTCCTGAAGCCAAAACTGAAACTGAAGCTGAACACCAACTGCCAGGTTTATTCAGTGGCCAGAGAATGGAGAAGCGGAGGCCCAGCTCAAACCAACTTCTTACCCCTTTAGGGGTGGGGATGTCAGAGATAAAGGGTCAACCAGATGCGGAGGGATAGGCTGATAAGGAGGAAGAATATTCATGTGTTTTCTTGCAGTAGATGGAGATTTCCTGGCGCTCAGGCACCACCTCTTTCTGCTCCTGTCCTGGTGGCTGGTAGATGTGTCACTTAGCATGGAAATTAGATTGTAATGAAGTCTGAGGTCTTCTAGGGGTCATGTTGATGGCCTTTTTGGATCTGGCTGGTGTCAGATGATTGACAAGAAAGGGAACTTCTAACCTCCAGGCACCCGGTTTGGTTCTCGAAGGCAGAGGCCAGCCAGGCTGTGTAGAGACTACTGGGTGACATGTCCCTCCCCCTTATTTTCACTCCCCATTCTTTTCTATTTCTATTTTTTTTTTTTAGAGAAAGAGAAAATCAGTTTTATTTAGTTTTTTATATGGTTTTCATTGCTCCAACACTTTGTTGTGTTCATGGTACTGGGTTCGAACCCAGGTCCTGGTGCATGCCAGACAAGTGCCATAACTGCTGAGCCACCGCTCCAGACCATCAGGCCTCATTTTTTTTTTTTAAAGAGAGGGATAGTAAGAGAAACAGAATCAAATTTTATTTAGTTTTCATGTGGCCTTCATTGCTCTGATACTTTGTTGTGTAGGTGGTGCTGGGGTTCCAACCTGGGTCCTCACGCATGCCAGGCAAGCACTGGAACCGCTGAGCCACTGCTCCAGCCCCACTCCTCATTCTTGAGGTGTGAAAAACGGTAATGGTCCATCTTCTGTAACTTCTTCAAAGTATCACCTGGCAGAGGAGCAAAACATTCCCTAGCCAACCTTAAATGAGTCTGATCATCACCTTTCTGCAAGCACAGCTATTTTTACCCCTGAGTAAACATCATTTGTAATTTTATGGCCTCCCAACTTTCTGCTCATAGAAGAGATCAGACAGTTGAGGATGCATGGTCCAAAGAGCAGAAGGAGCAGCGGGGCCATCAAGGGACCCAAGAGAGGCAGAAACCAGGCCATGTCTGGTGTGGCCCTTTAACCATGTTCCAGCCCCACGGCCAGAGAGGACTGGGCTGAGGTCTTGGAGCCAGGCTGCCTTTTCTAAGAGCCCACGCGTTCCCTCTGTGACGCTGCTGGTGCTTCCATAAACCACAGGATGTGTGGGATGCCCTCACTGTGTGTGGGCAACCGAAGCAGATGATTACCTTAAAAAAAGAAATCAGATGCTCATTCCTGGAACAGGAAGGATCCTTAGAGCCGGAGGGCAGAGCATAGACAGGATGTCAAATGAAGATGTCTGGATGGGAAGGGAGACCCTGCTACAGGGCCAGGGGATGAGACCCCCGCTTAGAGACATTGCTAGCTTGAAAATCGTGGATACTCATTATTTTACGTTGAGATGCGTTCATATGTATGTGACAGCCAGTATTTACTGTTGCAAAGACTGTCCCTTGTGAGGCCAGTAAGAAGGCTAGAGCGATCTCATCACGAGTGTGGTGGGTGATGTGCGTGGCTGTGTTTATTCCTCCTTTGCCAGCAGGTAACTGAGAGTGACCTGGTTATCAGAAGTACTCTTTGTATATGGTTAGGGTGGCCTCTGTGTAAACTCGTGGTCTGGTACACTCTATCTGTATCTATCTATCTATCTATCTATCTATATTTTTTTTAAAAAAAAGAAGAGAGAGAGAAAGAGAGAATCAACTTCAGTTTTTCATCTGGCCTGGTTTCTTCAACACTTAGTTGTGGACGTGGTTCTGGGGTTCAGACTCGGGTCCTCACGAATGCCAGGCAAGCAATGCCAACCACTGAGCCACAGCTCCACCCCTTGTCAACAAATTTAAGTGAACTCATTTGTCACAGATTTATGTTAAACTTCCAACAGATTTAAAGGAAGGAGAGAGGGGTGAAAGCCCATCTTAAACTGTTAACTGGATCTACAGTCTTAGACATTCTCTTAAGGTGTTCAGGAGACGTTTCTAAACTAGGCATATTAATAAAAGAAGAATATCAAAGGTGAAAGGAAAAAAACCCGAGAATATCAACTTATACATCTGCATGGTTAAGGCAAATTCACCAGGAAAAGGCTGTAAGATGTTATTATGAGCTTAATTTTTAAAAAAGTGCAGGAGAAATCTGCCAAAACAGAGTGGTCTCAGGAATTCCCAGTGAAGCTATTTCTTGGCAGTTTATAATGAAGGTTTGGTTTTGGTGTTTTGCTTTGATATTTTGGTACTGAGGACTGAACCCAGGGGCACTTAACCCTGAGCCATACCCCCAGCCCTTTTCATTTTTTATTTTGAGACAGCATCTTGCTTAGTTGCTGACGGCCTCGCTAAGTTGCTGAGGCTGGCCTTGAACTTGTGATCCTCCTGCCTCAGCCTCCAGAGTCACTGGGGTTACAGGTGTGGGCCGCAACACTTGGCTTCTGAAGGGGTTTAATTGAATTTTTCCTGGTGTCCAGGACCCATTTTCTGAGAGGCTTATCTGGTGGCTGGAGCAGGAGCAGATGCTTGGGAGACATTTTGGGTCATCTTGTGCTGCTTCTGGGGATTCCTTCCCAGAGAGTTGTCAATGGGTCAGAAAACTCCAAACACCAAGGGACGCTGGGTAGCTGGAGGGGCAGGGTGGCCATTTCCTCTCATGCACCTTCTGACAAACTGGAAGTCCTTCCAACAGGAGCAGGTCATGTTCTTCTGATGCGTTCCCTAAGAGACCACTGACACTGTGGACAAGGTACCCTCGCACCTCTGTTTAGAGTGCCATGTCACCTCGGGTCACCCAGAATGGGCGGGAGGGAGCATTTGTCTCTTTTCTATGGACTGTGAGGACCCTCGAGTAGGTGAATTTCTAATAGAAGAGTTGCTACAGCTGTCAGATCGCAAACACAAACTAATAACCAAGCGGGTAGACCACGTGAAATCCAGAGTAGGTCCTAACTTCACAGCGCATTTCCTTCAGTCCCTCAAGAGTGAGCCGCCGAGGTCTACGCACACAGCAGAGCAACACGCGGTGATCACGCAAGGCCGTGCACCGAGCATCCGCGAGGCCGAGCCGCTCTCCTGCTCTCCTTACACACGCCTGTTCCTGGGGGCAGCGGGACAAGGCAGGCCCGCCCCTCCTGCGACCAGGCCTACGCTCAGGACAGAGCCTCCACCTGGTGCCCGACGTCCCTGCTACGTGACCCGACCCTGTTTTGGACAGGTGTCCCAACCTATTCATCCCAGGGAGGTCCTTTCCTCAGCATGTACCCTAACCCCTTCTTGGATTTTGGGAATCACGCAGTAATGTCCTCAGCCCTCCATTGGAGGAGGGAGGATGTGGCCTCCCCAGATGGGGTGGTGCAGATCAGCCTGCCGGTCCCTTCGTGGTTGTGATCTTATTACCAGTAACCTGTTGCTAATAGTAGCTCCAGATACCAGCTCAGTGTGGACTTTTCCCCCAGCCCAGCAAGCTGGCAAGGATGTAGCTGGTGACTGCCGCTGGGTGCCCTCCAGTTCAGCTGACCCTACTTACCTGCAGAACGTCTGCCCTCTTCTCCACTTCAGATGCCCCAGCCCCAGGTTCTTTTTTTTTTTTTTTTTGGTATCAGGGGTGCTTAACTACTTTTTATTTATTTCTTTTTTTTAAATTTTGAAACAGAGTCTCACTAAATTGCTTAGGGCCTCACTAAGTTGCTGAGGCTAGCCTTGGACTTGTGATCCTCCCGCCTCAGCCTCCGATATTGCTGAGATTATGATCATGCGCCACCACACCTGGCAGCCCCAGGTTCTTTTACCTGTGCTTCTGTGGTCAGTGTATTGGGGTTCCCAAAACCCCCTCCTAGAGTTCAGTTAGTTTTTGCTAGAGCAGCTCACAAGCCTCAAGGGAACAAATTTACCAGTTTATGGTAAAGAATATTACAAAGGATCCTGATGACTCTCAGATGCAAGAGATGCAAAAGGCCCGGTGTGGGGGCTGGAGCAGTGGCTCAGTGGGCGTGCGCAAGGATGCGGGTTCAAACTCCAGCACCCTGTACATGACAAAGTGTCAGAGCAACGAAAGTCATGTGGAAAACTAAATAAAGTTGATATTCTCTCTCTCTCTCACTGTCCCTCTCAAAAAGAAAGGAAGGAAGGAAGGAAGGAAGATAGGAAGGAAAGAAGGCAGGTGTGTGGGAACAGGAGAGAAGCTCCTGGGCCCTCTCTAGGAGCCACCCTAGGAATCCCTGCAGGTTTGTTTATCTGAATTCGGTTCTCCAGGTTTTGGGGGAGGCTTTGTTACATAAGCATGATTGATTAAATCTATGGCCGCTGGGGATCACTTTAACCTTCAAACTCTTCCCCGCTTCCTGGAGGTTGGGGAGCAACAGGTTGGGGCTGAAAGCACCCAGTTTCTAATCCTGCCTTGGTCTTTCCGAGGCTCCCTAGGGGCAGACAGCGTCAGTGCGCTCGATAGCGGACAAAATGACAGGGTTTTGCCGTTTGCAAGGATTTTTAGGAAGGTGTGCCAGGACACAGGAGGGAGGCCGGGGCTGCATTTCAGTGAAATTCTTCCCATTTGGTTGCTGATTTACTGAAGCTATTTTAGCCCTTCTGTTTGTTGAGCTATTACTTCATTCCAGGGGTGAAATCATGTGTTTTACATGCATGACCTTTTAAAAACTCACAAGACCTTAAAAGGCAGAGATATTACTTCCACTTTAAAGGTAAGAAAATTGAACTTTATTTATTTTTTTTAAAGAGATAGGGACAGTGAGAGAGACAGAGAAAGGGAGAAACTTTATTTAGTTTTTCACATGGCCTTAGTTGCTTCAACACTTAGTTGTGTACGTGGTGCTGGGGTTCGAGCCCGGGTCCTCGCGCTTGCCAGGCAAGCGTCAAAACCGCTGAGCCACCGCTCCAGCCCCAAGAAAACTGAACTTTAAAGGAGTAACATATCCAAGGACACACAGCTCGTAAGTGACAGGGCTGAGATTTAAATATTGCTTGACCCTGTAAACCTATTCTCAATCTCTCTTCCCCTCCACCTCTCTCTTGTTGTTTGTACGGGGGATTGAAACCAGAAGCACTCTATCACTGAGCCACATCCCCAGCCCTTTGTTGTTGGTTTTTTAGTTTTGAGACAGGGTCTCAGTATTTTATTGAAGCTGGCCTCAAACTTGTGATCCTCCTGCCTCGGCCTCCCAAATCACTGGGATAAACCTCTTTTCTTAATTCTCCATTAGATCCCTCTTTCATCTGTGAGGAAGGCAAACAACTATAAACAAAATTAAAGGAGAAATAGTTAGGTACCCAAGAGACCCACTGGCTCCTGTACACTTTAACTCTGGTCTTTTATATAAAAATAATTATATCTTAATTAGACAGTATTCTTAATCTGGTTATAAAAATGGCTCCCCTAAGTTCATTATTGGGAAGCATTTAGTTGAAGATATTTCATGAAATTAAATGTAATTAAGAGTTTCCATTCGTTTAGAATAGCTTTCCCCAATTGCAACTCCTCATGAAACCAGATGAACACAATTTTCTGTATAATTTTTTTTAGAACTCAACAACCAGAAGTTTGTATAACTCTATTAGTTTATTTTCTGTTGCAAAGAGCACAGCCCCACAGACTAGGTGAGTTATGTAGAAAGGAGGTTTGGTTTGGCTCATAGTCCAGCTGAAGGCAAAGGCTGTGTTTGGTGGTAGCCTTGGTATTTAACCACTGAGCCACATCCCCAGCCATTTTTACTTATTTATTTTTTAAGAGAAAGGGACAGTGAGGGAAAGAATCAGTTTTATTTAGTTTTTCATGTGGTTTTCGTTGCTGCAACACTTCGTTGTGTATGTGGTGCTGGGGTTCAAACCCGCGTCCTCGCACATACCAGGCAAGCACCTTAACTGCGGAGCCATTGCTCCAACCCCACCTTTTTACTTTTTATTTTGAGACAAGGTCTCGCTAAGTTGCTTAGGGCCTTTCGAAGTTGCTGAGGCTGGCCTCAAACTTGCAATCCTCCTGCCTCAGCCTCCCAAGCCTCTAGGATTGCAGGCATGCACCACCACACCTAGCTAGTGGTACCTTCTTGCTGGCAGATTCCCAAGGTGGCATTTGGCAGCACATGGTGAGAGATGGGCCATATGTGTATCCTATGGCCTCTCTCCCAGTAAAGCCACCAGGATTCAATCATGGGGGCCCACCCTAATGACTTTCCCTGAGGCCCCACCTCTGGACACTGTTGTTAACTAAGTCTCTGTCCTCTTTGTACCTCACATTGGGGATCAAAGTCAACACATGAAACCTGGGGCAACGCACGCCAGATCCGGACCACCTCAATAATTCAGACTTCTGAATTTTAGTATAAATATAAATTGTGTTATTAATAAGGAGCCTGTTCCTCTGCCTGTGCCCCCCCTCTTCTTTCTTCCTTTCCCCCAAAGTAGGTGCTCACATTGCTTCTTCTTCTTCTTCTTTTTTGGAAAGAGAGAGGGATAGTGAGAGAGAGAGAATCAATTTTATTTAGTTTTTCACGTGGCCCTCATTGTTCTCACACTTCGTTGTGTACATGGTGCTGGGGTTCGAACCCGTGTCCTCGTACGTGCAAAGCAAGCGCCATAACCGCTGAGCCACCGCTCCAGCCCCTCACGTTGCTTCTTGATAGGAACAACAATAACTACAGTATTAATCGTACTGATGCTCATAGTAATGACCAGTGCTTACCACGCTAGGTGACCCCCTACTGCTCCTGTCATTCCTGTTTGATGAGAAACCAGGCCCAGAGCCTGG
Source organism: Aplodontia rufa (assembly GCA_004027875.1). Classification (NCBI taxonomy): domain Eukaryota; kingdom Metazoa; phylum Chordata; class Mammalia; order Rodentia; family Aplodontiidae; genus Aplodontia; species Aplodontia rufa. Next base: position 10,703 of record PVKS010020074.1, on the reverse strand, counting down.
TCATAGCGATTAAGTGAAGTACAGGGTTAGCATTTGCTCTGTAACAATCTGCCCCAACGCTCGTGGCTGAAAACGGTTTAACTCTCATTCTGCAGCTGGGCAGTGGGTGGTTTTTTCCCGTCTCCATGGGACTTGCTCACATGTCGACGGTGGGTTAGATGGGGACCAGCAAAGTCTAGGGAGGCCACACCTGACTCATTGATGCTTCAAGGGCCTCTCAGACTCCACCCTGCACACCTGGTCACAGGCACCTGGGCAGGGATCTAAGCTAGCAAACAGAAGCCACAAAGCCACTTGCAGCCTAAGCCTGCAACCAGCTACTTTGGCCACGTTCTGCTGGTCAGAGCAGGTCTCGAGCCCAGCCCAGGCTCAAGGGTGGGAAAAAGTCTTGTACGTGGTAGGCAAGTGCTCTGCCACTGAGCCCCTCCCCACCCCCGACATGGATTCTGGATGGGAAGAGCTGCAAAGTCACACTGCAGAGCAGCATAGATAAGTAGGGGACAGCACTGGGACAACTTTTGCAGGCCAGCGGCAACTGCGTTCAAGTCTGGATCTGTCAGACACCAAAGCACCGGTGGTGTCCATCAAATCCTGCTTGAGAGCAAGAGTCAGAAGGCCACGCTGAGGATGCCAAATGATTCTACCGTCCACGGAGGTGCATTGGGAAGGAATGAGCTGTCATGCGAGCAAGGAAGATAAACAGTGCTGCATTTTTATCCTTACAAACAGTGCATTGGGATTTAGAAATTTTAGAAAGTTCAAGTAAGCATCAAAGAATGATAATTGCCTCTAATTGCAAGAATCTTAGGAAAATGAGGTTGGCACTGGGACCCATGGCTTTCTCTCTCCAGTAGAGGGTGCTGTGTGGCTCAGCAGAGCACATCTGTGTGCTGGAAAACCTGAATCCACTTGTGTTTGAGCTGCTGTTGCAGATGAGTACCCCAGGGCTGGGGTGCGGTTCAGTGGCAAGGCCTGGGTTCAACCCCCAGCTCTGGAGGGGGGAAAAATAAATACCCCAGGTAGCAGCCCACCCTGTTTGACCTTGACGTCTGCCACGCAGGTTTCATCAGATGGGCTCATAAACCCGTCCTGGCTCTGTTCTTTACCCCAAAGAAATGCCATATCGAGGTCGCGGGCTATTTCTGTCCAAGCGTGGGATTCCGAAGGCAAACTTCGAATCGCGCAGGGCTATGAATGTGATTATTTGCGGTAGGATTGATGTATGCCAAAATCAGCTGCTGCTTGGCTTCGCTCATTGCGTTGCTCATTCTTTAATTTGTCAGTGTGATTCTAATAATTGCCGCACTTTGGATGGAGATCAAGCAGCTCGTTTCCATAATGAACTGCTATAAATAACGGCCAAGCGTGGGGCACAACAATTACAGGAAAAGATGCTTCTTGTGGCCTGTTACAAAAACAAGAAATTCAAAAGAACCTGCGCAGCAAGCAGCAGGGTGGTGGGTAAATAAATGGTGACCTCTCCCCAGCGGGGACCGTGCAGCTGGTATCAAGAGTGCAGTGAGGGACCAAGGCGTGGCTTGGTGGCACGGTGCTTGCCTCGCATGCTTCGGACTCCTGGGTTCACTGCCCAGCACCGCAAAATAAGAAGGCAATAGCTCTGTCTTTGAATGTGGAATGGTTTTCAAATTCTTCTTGAAAGCAGATCCTGACCACAGGTTCTAGAGCGAGGAGTTCTCTCTGAGATGCTGCAACATGGACTCCCGATTGGCCCACTCGAGGAGTAGGGGAAGAAACTGGCATGTTTGTTTATTTGGGTAGCAGGGTTGAATCCAAGGGTGCTTAACCACTGAGCCACATCCCCAACCCTTTTTATTTTGAAACAAGGTCTTGCTAAGTTGCTGAGTCTGGCCTTGAACTTGAGATCCTCCTGCCTCAGCCTCCTGAGCTGCTAGGATTACAAGTGTGTGCCACTGTGCCGGCGAAACTCTTTTTTTTAAATATTTTTTTATTTTTTGAGGGCTGCTGCTGGGACGTTTAAATTTTTTGACACTTTCGGCCTGCCTCCCAGGTTGGCAGAATAAGTGTTAAGGACTGGAGGAAAGTTCTCAGGAAAGAGTTGTGAGGACTAGCAGTTGGAATTTGAGCTGGCAGACATGGAAGTGGTTAAAAATGGGGATGTTGGGAGCTGGTGCGGTGGCTCAGCAGTTAGGGTGCTTGCCCAGCATGCGCAAGGATGCGGATTCGAACCCCAGCACCACGTACACAACGAAGTGTCGGAGCAGTGAAAGCCACATGAAAAAGTAAATAAAATTGACTCTCTGTTTCTCTCTCTCAAAAAGAAAGAAGAGGTGGAGAAAGGAAGGAAGGGCAGAAAGGAAAGAGCAAGAAAAAACATGTTGCTTAGATACGTTTATTATTTATCCATTTACATTAAGAAGGGGCGGGAAGCTGCTCATAGTTACAACTTTGGGGGGCAGGAGTGGAAGTAGAAATCATGTGGAAGAGGAAGGACCTTGTGTACCTATGTGTCCCTGAATTGTGTAACAGTGGCAATGCATTCAGGTACTACGCTGTAACAAAATATAATAACAATAAAATAAAAAGCAAAAAATTTAAAAAGACTACATGCTGTAGGTCATGTAAAAATAAGTCCTGGACATCTAAGGACTGGAATTTCCCTTAGAGTGTATTACTGCACATTTTTGCACAGTTGGTAGTTAGGAAAGGAAAAATTATTTCTCTTTTTATTATTATTGATTCTTTAAAATATAAGCATACCACTTGGAAAATAGAATAAAATTTCTCGGAAGTTATACACAATAAATAGCACAGTCTTTTAAACTTGTTCTCAATTCTTAGAGCTTAGGTTAATGCGATTTCTCCTGGTTTCTATTAAGAGAGATTCTAGAAGGAATATAAATCCAAACAATTTGGGGTGGTAGTATATTTCAAAAGTCTTAAAAATTAGCACACCCACCAGACACCGTGACTCACACCTGTAATCCCAGCAACTCGGGAGGCTGAGGCAGGAGGATCATGAGTTCAAAGCCAGCCTCAGCGGGCTGGAGCGGTGGCTCAGCAGTTACGGTGCTTGCCCAGCATGCGCAAGTACATGGGTTCAAACCCCAGCACCGACGTACATCACTAAGTGTCGGAGCAACAAAAGCCATGTGAAAAACTCAATAAAAATTGATTCTCTCTGTCTCTCTCTTAACATTCTGTCCTTCTCTCTTAAAAAAAAAAAATGTCAGCCTCAGCAATTTAGCAAGGCCTTAAGCAATGAGTTGCTGTCTCAAATAAAATTTAAAAAGGGCCAGCCAGGGATGTGGCTCAGTGGTTAAGCGCCCATGGGTTCAATCCCTGGTACAAAAAACAAAAAAGAAAATAAAAACATACCCTCTGATTCAAATTCTATTTGGAGAAATCTAAGGAAACTAGGTGAAAACAAAATTTTGGCTGAAAGGTGTTTAAAGAAGTGTTACCTGTAACTGTGAAACCACCCAAATAAGGAAGTGATCGATGGGCTACATAGTACTTGGGTAGGTTAAAGTTTTCCTCTTCTCGTTCCTGTCCTGGTTGTGGAGTCCTGGTTACGTAAGGGCTTCACTGACACAGATAGATACAAGTGTGAAAATAAGGATGAAAGATGTACCGAAACAGACGTGCATGCATGCAGAGTAGGGATTGTGGTTACCCACCCCTTACCGTGAGTGTCGCCTGGGTGGGACAATCCACGGGAAACATCTGGAGCGCTTTGGCACACAGTAGTTCCCCAATCAAAAGTAGCTGTCAGTGGGACACAGTGGTGCTCACCTGTAATCCCAGCTACTCAGGAGGCTGAGGCAGGAGGATCACAAGTTCAAAGTCAGCCTCAGCAGCTTAGCGAGGCCCTGTCTCCTGTCTCAAAATAAAACATCAAGAGACTGGGGTGTGGCTCAGCAGTTGGAGCACTTTCCTGTCAAGCACGAGGACCTGGGTTCAAATCCTGGCACATACACAGCTTGAGTGTGGGAGAAATGAAAGGCCAGATGAAAAAAATCAAGATTTTTTTCTCATTCTCTCCCCCTACCTTTAAAAAAATAAAAAATGAAAAGGGCTGGGGATGCGGCTCAGTGGTTAAGTGCCCCTGGGTTCAATCCCTGGTACCAAAAAAAAAAAAATAAATAGCTGTAATTAAGGAATGATGTTTCATGCATGGGATGGAATATATGTGTGAGAGGCTTATCCAGGTCATGGAAAAGCTGGGGGTGTAGGAAGCCGATCCCCAGAACCCAAAAGGAAAGCGATGGGGACTGGGAGCGTAGATCAGTGGTACAGTGCTTCACTGGCACATGCAGGGCACTGGGTTCCATCCCTGGCACTACAGGGAAAAAAATTGAATGGAAATGATTATTTATAAATCGAATTAATGCTGGGCATTGTGGCAGCACTGGGCAACTTAGCAAGACCTCGTCTCAAACAAAAGGACCGGGCAGGTAGCTCAGAGTGCCCCTGGGTTCAATCCCCAGTACTGGAAAATAAATACTATTAATAATTGGGTTTTTTTTAGATGGAGTCTTTTTTTTTAAGGAAGAAGGACAGTGAGAGAGAGAGAGAGAGAGAGAGAGAGAATCAATTTTTATTGAGTTTTTCACATGGCGTTCGTTGCTCTGACACTTAGTTGTGTATGTGGTGCTGGGGTTTGAACCCATGTACTTGCACATGTCAGGCAAGCGTTGCAACTGCCGAGCCTCCGCTCCAGCCCGAGATGGAGTCTTGATGTGATGCCCAGGCTAGTCGCACACTTGTGGGTTGAGGCTATGGCGATCCTCCTGTCTCAGCTCCCAAGTAATTAGGACTATAGGCATGTGCTACTGTTAGAAATAAAATCATTAAAAATTACCGAGGTGCAGTAGGCAAATCAAGCCCGTGCCCAGAAGTGGGTGAGCAAGGCGGACCTTCCTTCTGCAGAAGGGTGTGCCCACAAAGTGGATCTGATGAGCAGGCACGCCTGGGTGGGCAGTTGCCTGCCTATTATTTCCAATGTGACTCTGATTGGAGGAACTCAGGGTTCGATCTGTGTGATTGGATAAAATAAAATTGGGGCGGGTACAGAAAAAAAGCTACATATTGAGGGATTGTCCTCGGGGGAACCTGTGAAAGAGTGAAGAAAGAGAAAAAAGATAAAGGGGAGGAGGACAGCAAGGATGTGGCTTCAGGCTGAGTCTGGACTCCTGGCTGCCCATCACACGGGGAGCTCAGGAGTGGGATCCACTGAACAATTTGTCTCTGATTCTTTGGAGATGGGCAACCTTTCTGCCTAAGTGTGCAGCCTGTCTTGCAAGGCTTGGTTCATACGGGTCCTGTCATTCGCTTTGATGTATGAGCTGCAGAGAATCGCATCTGCCTCCACCTCCCCTGGGTTTCCAGCATGCTCGGGTTGGCCATGGTCATCATGGTGACTTTGTCTGCTGTCACCTCTTGGTGTTCACACCCAGCACTCACAGTCCCTGTGGAACAATGGTAAAGCAAAGTGCAAGCCCAGGAGCGGAGTTCCTTGCGATATCTTGGACTCATGTTTGGCCAAATTCACGTGGCTCAATGTATTTGGAAATAATACCTTCAACTCCCTCTTGCAGCATATGTCAGAACAGTTTCCTAATTAACACAATGGGGCTTTTTTGTTTATTTGTTTTTGTGGTACTGGGGATTGAACCCAAGGATGTTTGCCCTGGCCCTTTTTATTTTGAGAGAGGGTCTTGCTGAGCTGCTGAGGCTGGCCTTAAACTTGTGATCCTCCTGCCTCAGCCTCTCAAACCGATCCACTGGGAATATAGGCATGCACCACCATACTCAGCTCAGCTTTTGGTCTCTGAGTATCAGCTCTGCCAAAGGGAATCAGGACTTCTGAGAAAAATAACTGAATCCAGGGCTGGGTCAAGGAAAGCCCAAGATGAACTGGGCATATTGGGCCTAGAAAGTAAGGAAAGAGCCCAAGGAATGATGGCGATACATCAAAAAGACAACAGGAACCACCAGCCAGAAATGGGGCCATCTGTGTATCACAATAACTACCGGCTGCAGCTCACTGAATAGGGTAGGAGTCTGCAAGTCCATACTGATTGCATGATGGAAATAGATAAGGAAAGAGGGGGAGCGCTTCCTTGTGGGGGAATTAAGTAGTAAATGGCAAAGGGGTGACAGAAATCTTAAGGTGCCTCTTGTTGACAGCTTGGTCCTAGTTGACCAAGGCTGAAGCTGGTGGGTAGAGATTCTGTGGGAAACAGGGTATTGGCATCATCTCCAAATGTTTCCCCACAAAGGACTTCTTAGTGTCAAATGGGAAACGATTGCTTGGGGTGGAGAAATCTGAAGACAAATGTCCCGGTGGTGGATGTCACAAGCCCCTAATGCCATGCGCCAGGAGGACTCAGCCTCGTCCCTGGCGTTCCTGCAGAGAACTCACAGCCGGGCATCCTGGGCCCAGGAGGAGGGCGTCGCACGCAACAAGAGGTCTGTCCTTGAGACTGTTGAGAACTTTAGGGATTTGCTCTGCTCTGGATTGAAGCTACCTATAATCCCACTCCCCGCTTTCCTCTGACTAACTGGGCTGTAGGTAGAGCTCAGTGCATTCAGTTAAGAACTTTGAGGATAATTTGGGAGTTAGTGAAAAATGCGGATGTAAGTACCCCGTTCCTGAGAGTCTGTTTCCAAAGGAAAGGGATATATATATATATATATATTCATTATTTAGTTTTTATTCATGATTGCAAACTTTGCAATCCACCTTGACTTGAGGAAAATGCGGAACTTGAAGAACTCTGGGGAGAGCACAAAGAACATGGGATGTTGCGAGCAGGTGGGGTGGAGGGAGCTCTCCAGAGCTGCAGACGGAGTGGCTGGGGGTTAAGGTAAGCGATGCAGTGGATCGGAGTTGTCCACAGCTGGTCTTGCCGTCCCCGGACCTCACCCCTCCATGGCTCCCACAATGTTCCTGCCTTTTCACCTTCCCAGAGACCACAGGCTCCCCATCCCAGCACTCGGTCTGGGCAGTGCGGATGAAAAGCTGGGAACCACGTGGAGAAGATGCCAGGACCCCTACGCTTCAGGACGGAGTTCTTGTCATCAAATTCCTCCCCGCAGATGGACTTACCCCCTGTGCCATGATGGCACGGAAAGTCACCGCCCTGGCACATAAATCCTGGGATAATTCTGTGAAAGCAGGAATCCTTTCCCTCCAGTACTCAGAGCACGAAAGTTTTCTGCTGTCTTTGGAACTCTGTCCGCAAACAGCTTGCAGGAGACGCAGCCCAAGGGCTCGCCCACCCTCAGCTGCGATGTCCAAGAACATGGTGGGGTTGATCATGGTTGACAGAGAACGACCACAGTGACAGCGGTGTCTTGAAAGCCTTTTTTTTTTTTTAAGAGAGGGACAGAGAGAGAAAGAGGGAATCAATTTTATTTATTTAGTCATCTGGCCTTCATTTCTCCGACATTTAGTTGTGTATGTGGTGCTGGGGTTTGAACCAGGGTCCTTGTGCATTCCAGGCAAGCACTTTAACTGCTGAGCCACCCCCCAAGGGATCTATATATTTAGCCTCCATCCCAGGACACTCTTTTTTCTTTCTTTCTTTTTTTTTTTTTTTTTTTGTACTGAGGATTGAACCTAGGGGTGCTTAACCACCCACTGAGCCACATCCCCAGCCCTTTTTATTTTTGGTTTTCTGACAGGGTCTCACTAAGTTGCTTAGGGCCTCGCTGAGTTGCTAAGCTGGCCTCCAACTTGCAATTCTCTTGCCTCGGCCTCCCGAGTCACTGGGATTATGTGAGTATGCCACCACCACCCCAGGACATTCTGATATAACTAATACAATGATCATTCATGAACAAATGTTGTCTTAGAAACTCAGAAACTGTAGCAATCTTTCTGCCCAGCCCTGATCTCTTCTTTTTCTCTTTGCTTGCCCAGGGTGACACTGTATGCAGAGTTCCTTCCCATGAAAGCCAGAGCCAAGTGTATTTTGCTGATCGAGGTAAGGAGGAGAGAGGCTGGGTCTCTAGAGAAGGCTCTCTGGCAGGTGGTTTCACAGGTGTCCTGAGCCACAGGACAAGGAAAAGGGACTTTAAGAAGAATACAACGGACTCAGTATGCGAGACTCAGGTGCATCAGTTACGTTGATTCTGACGTGACTGTGTTGCAGGATGGGTACATTCTTCAACTGACAATAAAATTAAATCAACTGTCCCCTTAAAAAATGATGGCAGGCAGGCCGGACTCTCCTTCACCTGGAAATAGCTCTTACCTAAGAGTTGATGTTGAATGACAGCTCGAGTGGACCAAACGCCTGCCCCCACCCCTATCATCACGCACAACCCATTTTCCCCAGACTAGCACCCATCCTGTGAGTGACTTCCATGGGCTATGGGCTGTCCCAGCCAGGCCCTCTCACCCTTCCCTCTGCCAGGGTCTTGTGACCCATTTTGCAACCACGATCTGCAGGAGCTCAGGGCAAACACATAGCTGTCCCATGATTTATTTGCTGGCCACTGGTGTCCACAGTTTTGGCTGTGAAGCCTCTGGGACCTCAGTCACCGTGGCCATGCTGAGAGTGTTGACCCTGAGACCCCACAGGCCAACCTACCCATCCTGACAGCTTCGCTCCTGAGCAGTTAGGGAGAGAGCCTGCTGCTGTCCTCTGGTGGAAGAGCCACTTGCTTACAAGTTGCGATGCGCCAGGCCTGCTGACCCTGAACTCTGCTAGCCCTTGGCACCTCCTACCCTGTTCTCTCTCAGGGCCCCTTTGAGCTTCCCATGATCCAGCAACCAAAGCGTTAATTGCTGGCACCGTAGGAGTGGGGTGTGACTAATGCACCAGTTTCTAGACATTTTGGCTGTCACCCTGATGGTCAGCAACAGACTTCCTTTAAGCCAAGGGGGATTTAGGAAACTTCATCAGGTTCCAGAACTTCTGGGGGAAGCTGGAGGACCAGGTTTTGTTTTATTTTATTTGCTCATTGAGTTATTTATTTGCAGTACTTTGGATTGAATCCAGGGGTGCTCTACCACTGAGCTACATCTCTGGTCCTTTTTTATTTTTATTTTTTTAATTTTGAGAGTCTCGCTAAATTGCTGAGGCTGGCCTCAAACTTGTGATTCTCCTGCCTCAGCCTCCAGAGTCGCAGGTTACAGGCATAGGCCGCTGAGCTGGTTAAGGTTTTCAAATGAACAGTAGTTGTCGAGGAGGATTCCAGCCAGAAACTGGATATTCACGTTAGCACCATTTGGGGAGAACTCAGTAAAGGCACTGTTTATAAAGTCCCAGGTCTGCAGGGCCAAAGGGAGGGAGTAGTTAGCAGCCCAGAGAGTTGTATGGTGAGGCTGCTTGGGAGGAGCTGTGACCACTGAGGAGTGCAGCCAGCCCTGCAAGGAGGGAGCCACAGGAGTCAGGGGTCTCAGTCTCTCCTCCTGCCCTCACTTCCTGCCTGCGCCTGCAAGGCTCCCTAAGGACTGTGCTGATGGAAAGGCAGAGTGCAGGGAGCCCAGCTATGGAGTCCAAGCAAGGGTAGAAAAGAATGGAGAGGACTCCCAGAGACAGAGGAGGAGATAGCCCCACAGGGAAGGGACATCCTGATGCAGGGTGCTGGGGCACTGCTGGGCAAGGGAGATGGATGTCACTAGACAAAGACTAGCGTGTCCACGTGTGTGTGGAGCATTGTGCAGCTAAGACGTGGAAGCAGCGCAAGTGTCCATCCATGGATGCATGAAGAAGCAAAATGTGGTACATCCATACAGTAGAATATTATTCAGCCTTCAAAAGGAAGGAAATTCTGACACATGCTCCAATTTGGATGAACCTTGTGCATGCTATCCTCAGGGAAGTAGGCCAGACACGAAAAGACAAACACATATGATTCCACTTACGTGAGTAGTTAGACTAGTCAAAATCACTACAGAAGAAGTGGTCATCAGGAGCTAGTGGAGGGAGGACAAGGAGTTCTGCTTAATGGATGTAAAATTTTGTTTTACAAGGTGGAAAGAGTTCTGGAGATGGATGGTGTGTTGGGTGCACCATTTGAAAGTATTTAATACCACTGAACTGTACACTTAAAAATGGTTACGATGGTAATTTTTATATTTGTGTATTTTACCACAATAAAAGAAATTGGGGAAAAACCCAAAAACCAAAGTCCCTCGATGTGTCCACTGTCGTGTTAATATCACGTAATGTTTATGGTGGTCTTCTACTCGGCCAGAGCCACTGTGGCGCATGCTCCAGTGGAATATGCAAATGCCATGTGAATTCCATGCAGTACGGACAGGACCCTCGGGTGATTGACAGCCTGGTGGCCCTAGCCCAGCCATCTATACCACAAGAAAAGGGTGGCCATCTGACCTTGCTGACCCCAGTGGCCCCCTCCCCCATCAATTCCCTTGTCCACAGTGACCCTGAAGTGGCTTACTGCGTGGAACGTACTGACCCCACCTCTCACCCCGTTCTCCTGCGTCAGGTCTTCTGGGCCATCGGGACGGTGTTTGAGGTCGTCCTGGCCGTGGTCGTGATGCCCAGCCTGGGCTGGCGTTGGCTGCTCATCCTCTCGGCTGTCCCGCTCCTCCTCTTTGCTGCTCTGTGTTTTGTAGGTATCTCCGTTCCTACTGCACACTTTCCTGTCCACTGCATTTTAGTGGGAAGGGGGTAGAGGACAACAGCAAAGCCATCTGTAAACATTGATTTTGTGTGTGTTTCTTATTTTTTATTTTTTAT
>PVKS010020073.1:0-37408 GCA_004027875.1 Aplodontia rufa | reverse complement strand
CATGTAAGAATTCATACCTGTTGAGGTAATTGTTAAGTTAGCCATCTAACGTACTGTTTCCGCTTATATTCTAGGTTCCACAAATGAGAGAAAACATTCGGCCCTTGAGTCTCTGAGTTTAGGATACTTCACTTAGCAAAACTTTTTTGATCTCCATTCATTTGGCTGCAAATGCCATAATATCATTTTCTCTAATAGCCGAGTAGTATTCCATTGTATATATGTACCACAGTTTTTGGATCCATTCATCAAATGAGGGGCATCTGGGTTGGTTCTATAATTTAGCTATAGTAAATTGAGCTGCTATAAACATTGATGAAGCTGTATCTCTATAGTTAGCTGATTGTAGCTCTTTGGGGAAGATACCCAGGAGTGGGATAGCTGGGTCAAAAGGAGGTTCCAGTCCCAATTTTTTGAGGAGTCTCCACACTGCTTTCCAGAGTGGCTGTACCAGTTTGCAGTCCCACCAGCAATGTAACAGTGTTTCTCTTTTCCCACAGTCCCTCCAGCACCTGTCATTGTTTGTATTCTTCATTTTTGCCACTCTGACCGGAGTAAGGTGAAATATCAGCAAAGTTTTGATTTGCATTCTCTTATTGCTAGTGTTTTAGAGCATTTTCTCATATGTTTATGGGCTTTTTGGACTTCCTCCATTGAGAAGCTTCTTTTTAGTTCCATAGCCCATTTATTAATTGGGTTATTTGTGGTTTTGGTATTTAATTTTTTGAGTTTTTTGTATATTCTGGATATTAGCCCTCTGTCCAAGGTGTAGCAGGCAAAGGTTTTCTCCCATTCTGTAGGTTCTCCCTAGAGACTCTTATGCATGCCACTTTCTTACGATCACAGTTAATCTTGACCCCAAGCTTTCTTCTCCTTCAGAGCAGAGGTCCTTCAGAGCCACTTTTATTCATGGGGAGTTATGTTTAGCATCATGGGACTCCTGAATGTATATATACCAACCTACATTGGAAAATCCACACCCCTCTCCCACGTGTGAATGCAGAATCAGAGATTCCTGTGCAGACAGTTGAAGCCCCATATCCACCCTGACTGTCATCATCTCTTCATCCTCCATCTCAGTTCAATCTCTGCATCTCTGACCATTTGAAAAAGTTTATCCCTTAATTGATAGTGTCTTGTAGTGTTGTTAAGATTTTCATGAGTTGATAAGTAGAAAATCCTTCAAAATTCTAAACTGCTTCCTAAATACTCATTCTTATTATTTAATTGTATAACTCTTCTCCATCCTTCTCCCAGTCTCAAAGCTGAAGTCCTTGAGAAAACATAGTGGTCTCCTGCCTACTTTATGTCCTGCATAGCACTTGAAGATCTCTAGCACAGTTGACATGTGCTTGGTACACAATTGATCAAAGCAAAGAGCCTAATAGTGAGGGATGGACAAGCGGTATTTTTGTCTAAAAAGTAAATGACGTTCGTATGCCTAAGAACTAGTTCTGGCAGCTTATCAAATTGCCCCCACAACTGAGCTGTCTTAGTTTATTTCTATGAAAGATGAAGACAAAAATAAAATTGTTGCCACTTAGCGATTTTTAGAATTTGTTCAAATCTCTGGGCCTAACGGACTCTAGCTCAGCTCTGCAGTGCACAGGGAGGCTTTGCCGTGGTGCTCGCATAGGAGAACCACATGCGTTTACTCTGCGAAACCCCAGGTGGAGTTCACACCCACATTTCCTGTGAGTATTCCTGTTTTCTGCCTCCTGCTTGTAATTAAAAACTGATTCTCAGAAAATTAGAGGATTAGTTAGCAATATTGACAGAAGAAAAAGATAAACACTAAAAGAAAAACCTACAAGAGAGGTGTCTCAACATAATGGGGATAAATGGCTCTAATTTTATCCCTGAAAAATGGTTCAACAGAAATTGGAAATCCATCCTTCACCTTCAAAACTTCTTTGATCCTCCTGGAAACAGTGAACACTTTCTAAGGTTTGTCTCCAATTCAATAGTGCCTTAGGAGAAGCTAACTAAAAAACAAAACAAATAAAAAAAATAAAGAAAGAGAAGAAAAAAATTGTGTATCTTCCATCCCATAAAACAGACACAGGTACTGTAATGTTTGTGCTTAATAGGAGGTGGAACAAGTTTTAGGAAAGCACGACCGTCTGTGTTTATTGCCACCATCGTTCTCCATGGTCATGTCTGGTAGGCAGTAGATATTTTTCACTGCGTCTTCTAGGGTACCAACTGTGCTATTGTAACTTATCGTCAGCAATAAAGGTGAATCTTACAGTTCTAAGATATATTGACAGTTGCTACTTTTACCCATTTGACTCACTTCTGACAGGTGATAGAGTGCAAATCAGATGCATTTTATACCATGTAGATGCTTTGAGAAGAATGGGAATGGAAGGGGGAGAGGCAGTGTGCTCAACAGTATATGTTGCCGTCTACCTGTCAGTTGTGAAATTATTCAGTATCTGTTATATAGCCCGTGTTGACAAAATAGGAACACCAAGAATGTGTGTTGTTGAATTCAGTTTTTTATGGGGTCCAACATCTCTCACACTTAAGAAGAATTGTTTAGTATTATTCATTTGAAGATTTTGTTTACCTTCATTTATTACATAAATAAACATATCATCTAAATATCTCACACCCATCAGGATATTTTAACATGAACTTCTATTATTTATTATGTGCTACACATTACTCTAGATTTTGGGAAACAAAGTCTCTGCTTCTAAAAAGCTTATATTCATATATGAGGAAACAGACAATAGAAAAACGTAATGAAATTATTTTAAAGAAGAAATCTTATAATACTAAGTGCTATAAATTAATTAAAATAATATGAAAGGCAGGGTAGGTTCAGAATTTCTTTATTTAGCCACATTGGCTTGGGAAATCTCTTGAGGAGATGACATTTAGAGGGCAATATGAATGTGGAGAAATAGCAGATGTGTGCTGGACATATAATTATTGCCAGTTACTGTGGCTAAAGAGCATTGAACATGGGAAAGAGTACAGGGAGATGGACTTGAGAGGTGGGCAAGCACCAGATCATGTTGAGTTTAGGTAGATTATGGTTTTAAAAAATTATATTATTCTGATTATAATGAGGCAAAAGAACTGTGGTGGAAAAGATTACTGTGGAGTTCTAATTTAGAGTTAATTATCTTTCCAGTTGTAGCAGTGGAGTACAAATTCAAAATAAATACTATAGGTAAAAGAAGTTATTCTGATGATTTGGATGTAGGGTGAAAAATGTGAGAGATTAGGTAGGATTTTGATTCTAATATATTAGCCAAATAAGTAAATTACCCTTTACTTAAATGTCAAAGGCTTGGTAAGAAAAGAATTAAGAAGAGAGGTGTAGTGGCACATGTTTGCAGGCCTAAATATTCAGGAAGCTGAAGCAGGAGGATCATATGAGCCAAGGACTTTGAGACCAGCCTGGGCAACATATCAAGAAGCTGACTCAAGAAAGAAGCAGCAGCAGAGAATTCTTGGGTTTGTGTGGGGAGTAGGAGTGGAGGGGAATCAAGAGTTCTGATTGGGTAATGTTAAGTTTGTGATAACTCCTAGATCTCCAACTGGAGATGGAAAATAGGCCTTTGAATATGAGTTGGCAGTTCAGCAAAGCCAGAATTGCAAATAAACATTGGTAAGGAATCTGCATAGAGATCATTTGCATGTCATGAGACTAGATTAGAGAGTGAGTGTAGTATACAGATGATGTCTGAGGAGAGAGACCTATGCTTACATCAATGCTTACAGGCTGGGGAAGACTAAAAGCAAGGCTTCCTCTAAGGCTAAGGAAGAATACATTCATAAAGAAGCAGGTACCAAGAGCTGCCAAGATATCACGTAGAAGGGAGGCAGAAAAATGGACTAATAGCTGTCTAGGGATGTGGGTCATTGGAGACCTTAATAAATTGAGCCATATCACTGATGGAATGGCAATGTAAGCTTGATTTGAATTGAACTGAAGAAAGGATAGAAGATAATGGGGTGGAAATAGTAAATATATAGGACATCTTTCAAGGAGTGTTGCTATGGAAGGAAATAGAGAAATGGGGGTAATAAAAGAGTTGGAGTCGAGGTCTTTTTTGTTTGCTTATTTTAAAGATGAACAATAATACATTCATGGTGGCGAGAAAGATCCTCCCAATAAGAAAAAAGTAATGACATCAGAGGAAAAAGAGTATTCCGCTAAATCAAAGCCTCAGAGAAGTTCTGAGACAAAGAGAACCAGAACATAAATAAACAGTTTACTACAGATGGGAGCAGAGCCGCCTCATCTACTGTCACAGTAGGAAAAGCAGAGTTGGTGGGTTTAGGTGTAGGAAAACTAGCAGACTTGGTGGGTGGTAGCTCAATAGCAAATTGCAATGATATGCGTTCTCAAATGCATCAGTCAATTAATTCTTTTGGAAAAATTGCTTAGAAATAGATGATCTTTACTGAAGTTGCAGTACAGCAGCTCCACAGGCAAAGGAAATAATCTATTTTCTCTGATGTGCATATCAATAAAATTTAAATTTTTCTATTAAACCTAACTCTTAGGTTTAAAAACAATTTTAAAGAAGAAAATAAAGCAAGATGTATTTACCTGCTTGAAATATATATGAAAATGATACCACAGAATGTTGATTTTAACAAGAACTTCCTTTGTTGTCGGCAGACACATTTTCAAGACTTTCACATTTTGATTTTCTTTTAAATAGGGCAACTGTCAATTTGAATTACTCCATTCTGCTTTGCATAATAATTTACATATTTATCCACCAAGAACACTCTGATAAAAGGACAATATCCCATGAGAGAGATGAAAAAGCTTGATTCTCGAATCACACTTTTGCATTCTTGAGCAGCAATCCTTCTTTTCCAGCAGCAAAATTGCAGCAATGAGAAAGACAATGGCCCAGGTCAGTGATTGGTGAAATTCCATTATACAAAATTGCTCAGAGCAATTTTTGTCTACATTGCCCCAATTAAAGCACATTTTTTGTTTTTCAGCCATGAAGAATAATTCCTAATACAGGAAGGATCACAAGGAGGCTGTTATCAGTTCCCAACAAGAAAAGTCAGGTTACTTTTGGGGAAAAAAAGAAAACCTCATTTGTTCAAAGTTTTTATTTAACATGCCTGGTCATTTCAATGTCTATTGATGTCTTTTACTTATCAAAGATTTTGGTCTTTATTACTCAAGCCTATGCTGAGAGCTGCTCAGGGTTTTTGGAGGTCTTTGCAGATTTCATTTTCATCCTAATTGTAAACTTGTCTGGGTGCAACCTAAAGCCTTACAAGTCTTTTTTGTTGTTGTTGTTTCTCATTGAGAGAGGCATGTCCCAAGGCAGTTGGGACAAGCTCCTGTTTAATCAGCTCTCTGATATGCCTCCCTGGTGTGCATGTTCTCTGTTGCTTTCTCAATTTCTCCAAACATAACACAACAAAAAAGACCACACGGAATCCTAGAAGATCACATGTGGACCAGAGATCTTTGGCATCCAAAACTGAGCCATGGGATTAAGTGCTGGAATCACTTAAGGATTCCTGAGATATTAGTAAAAACGCACTGCTAACACTTGTGTGGCTGGTGGGATGCCAACTCCAGTTGTCTCAGTGTGGCTCCTGAGAACTCTCCTCACTGGGTGACTCTGCAGCTTATCTTTCCTTTCTCCCACCCCTACAGGGTGAAAGTTAGTAGGGTCTTCACAGGATTTCATTGTCCTTTCTTGTGTTGAACATAATGTAAGTGCTTTTCAAAATATTTTCTGTACAGCAGGAAAGACACTAGTTGAGCCTTAGAGTCACTTCTGGAAGACCTTTCTGAGTAACTGGAACCCGCTGGTCTGGGGTCTAGTCTTTTCAAACAGTGCATCTCTGTCCTTCTTTATTCTGTGATAGTAGGTTTCTGCGAACACTTTCTTTTGAAGGAGTGTTCTGCTTTGGAAGAAAGAAAAGTTGGCAAACTCAGAAATTATCACACTAATCAAAGTGGAGAGGTTAGTCAGTGAGTCCTCCCAGGTTGAATTTTACCATCAACACCCAAGAAACAATACCTTAACATATGGAACCAAGGAAGATTGGAAGGGAAGCACAGACCTTCACACTCAGTTTTTGTGTGATCTTAACTGACAACTTGCTCAGCTTGGACTTAAAGAAGCAAGCATCGTTTCCACTGGTGGGCGGAGGAAAGCTTCATTCTGGATATCTGAGAGATGGTGGGATTTTTACTGTCTTATTCCCCTTTTCCACTTTGTGTCCCCCAACCCCTTTTCAGTCTTTGTTTTAGTGTAGTGCTGGGGCTACAAATGGGAATTTGTGTTTTCCTTGAAAAACTATAAACCACAGTTAAATGAGAACTCGTTTACAATGTCTCTCGATTCACCTTGTGAGTCACAAATAGAATGATAAATGGTGCTTCAGCCTCTGAACACCCACAGCATTAATCAGAAAAGAAAAGAATCGTGTACAAGGTCCTTTTCCTTCTGTAATGGAGTAGAACAGCATGATGTGGGCTGTCTTCTGGCAAAGCAGAGCTTCTGCTTCAGTCCGGCTGTGCCCAGTGCCCACGGGTGACCAGGCAGCAATGTTGCAGAGGAGCAGAGGAAGACCAGGGTCTGAGCATGCCTGAGGTCCCATCCCACACAGAACTCTGCTACCTTCAAGATACACTTTGTTGAATTTTCACTGTCTCAGGAACTCTTTTCCTGTTTAATACTCAGTACCTCTGTTTTAAAACATTTTCCTAGATTGCAGGGAGCCACTTGTTTTAGATGGGGGCTAAAGGTGGCCACAGAGTTGATTTTGCTCTGTTCACCCTGACCCTTCCTTCCAAGGACAGCGCAGCTGATTGTTTGGTATGGCGTTTTTAAGCAAGATCCTGAGCCAAAACGGTGGCTTTTATCCAGGAAAGGGGATCTAATCCTTTCTGTCTCGCAGTCAGCCAATCTCCTCAAGTCTCCTTTTAGTTCGGGTGAGTAGGAACAGAAGCCATTTCATCTGACTTGGCTACCAACCATGTCCAAGGAAAGCTGGACCTTTCTGCCTGATGGTGCTGCAAGGAAATAAATGTTGTTTTTGTCTGATGTAGCAGCCGGGCATGTGTTGTAAAACGGAGGAAATTATCCAACGGCTATAATTATAGTGACTCATTGACACAAATGCTGAGAGGCAGATGTGGCATAAATAATGAGGGAACACAAAGACTCTTCATTATCAATCCAGCCTTCAGGTCCTCATCATGCAGGAAGCCACAAGGGGCCAATGGTAAGAATCCCCGTTTGCCCCAAGGCTCCTGGATTATTTGCTAACCTGGAGACAGGGTGGTGGGTATCAGAGCCCTGACCTTTTAGAGTGAAGCAAAATGCAAACACGAGCCATCCTGTAAGACTGCAAACTGGGTGGCGTCAAATGAAAACTGCCATATGGAGGGAATAACTAGGGAATGTTTAGGGATTGTGCCAGAGCCACAGAGCAAAAGAAAAACCCAAACCCAAACATGATACCAAGGGAAGTTGGCTGATACACGAGGAGACAGCCAGAGTCAAATCAATTCCCCCAGTGATGTAGATGGTAGCCACTCTGGGAGGACATAACGGCTTTGGAGTCAGACATACCTGGACAACTTCAGGGAATCATTTATCCCCTGCTATCCTTGATTATCTTCTTTATAGAATGGGGAAACTAGTGGCCTCACCTTCCAAAGTGGTGAGAATTAAGAAATGATAAATGTGACTGTGTGGGTGAGCGTGGCACAGAGTTTTCTAATCAGAATGGGATGTGCATGTGGATTGAGAAGCACTCGGGGCAGAAGTTTCCCTCACTCCTATTCTCCTCCTCTCCCTCCCCCGGCTTCCTAACCTCCCTTCCCATCAGCAGGTATATACCCACCCATATGTTGGGAAGTAGAATTCCTGTTGAGCACATTGACAGAGCTAGTTAAAATAATGGATAGTTCAGAGGAAGAACAAGTTAGTTTCCAGCCACTTAATTACTTACATAATTAATTCAAGTTTATCCTGGAATCAGAGACTTAGGAAATGCATTGTGGTCTTAAAGGACATGGACTTAGAAGACTGCCTTTATTCAAATCTTCATTCTTGCTTACCACTTTGTGACCTTGGGCAGTAAATCTCTCTACACTTTCTATAAAGAGAGGAAAATCATCTACATGAATGCTATGACTATTACTTGGGTTAATTTGGTGAAATGCTAAGACTATTGCCTGGCACCAAAGAAGTGACACTTCTATGTTTATTAAATAAATAAGTAAACACTAATAAACATGGTGTGGTGAGATAACTTCACATACAGTGGGCAACTAGTAGATAGTAAAACTTCAGCATTTTATTCTGCTTTCTACAAATAATGTGGAAAATTTAAAGGCCCCAATAGAGACAATGAATACTTAGTTTACCTTTGTATCCTTTAAGAAGAAAAAAATATATAAATGGATTACATGCATTTCAGTTTTTAAATCATGAGCATTGTGTTGCATAAAGCCTGGGTCATGGTCACATACATGTGACTATGAAGGTTCCTATGTTTTATCTTATTCTCCCATCCCATATTACCAATGTCAATATATTATGGTTATAGTTTTAACAGTTACTTATTTTTTACATTTTTATGACATGACACAAGGACATTTAATGGATTGATCATTTTTAAGGCACTAATTTATTTGTGATCTTACTTTGCTCACTAAAGTAATTATATTTTTCATTACAATACAATCACAGCCTATATTTTTCAATTCCAATTCAAGTTCAAGCTTCCAAAAGACTTTGACACCCAACTCTACCCTTGTCTTTTACAACTGCCACACATTTTTGTAAATGATTAATCCATTCATTCTTCAAATGTTGAGAATTTATGATTTGTTAAGATCTTTTCTAGAAATTAAGTGCTAAAGCAAGCAATATTTTTCATAATTTTTTCCTAATAACATTCACTGTGGTTAGTAGTTATTATGCATTTTGAGGCTTGGAAAAAAATATGAGTGGGTAAAATCAGTGGCCTTGGAAAGTCATTTAAGAATATAGAAACATTCACCAAATTGTGGTTTCTGTTTTGCAGAACTGCGTTGTGGTGGAATACTTTCCCATTTGGGAACAAGGAACACTAGAACTACAAAGGATTAAGGTTTTAAAAATAGGCAACAGCATTCCCTCAAGAGCTTTCATGGGAATGATGACAAACACACCTTCACCCCTAAGCTCTCAGATGTGTGACATGTGATTTCTGCCCGTTAGGGGCACAAAATCATAAATTGGTCATTGTGTACCTGCCTTGAAGGACACGATATAATAGCCCTGGGCACCATATTCAAGTTCACATTCCAGGTGCATCTTCATAAAGTATTATCAAACCAGCCCACACAGGCAGTCTGGGTGATGTAGAGTATGATAGGACCAATAGATTTCATAGTCTTTTACTGCAAAGTACACTCTTGTTTTGAGGCAATATTATGCAAGAACCATTGTCAGAAGATACAAAAAATCTCTAAACTCTTCTACAGAGGTGCTGGCCAAGGTCTTGTGGGC
Organism: Aplodontia rufa; assembly: GCA_004027875.1. NCBI lineage: Eukaryota > Metazoa > Chordata > Mammalia > Rodentia > Aplodontiidae > Aplodontia > Aplodontia rufa. The sequence continues at coordinate 27,893 of PVKS010020073.1, read as the reverse complement.
AGGAAAGGCAAATGTGTGTTAATCTGAGTAGAGATTAATCGCTGCCCTTTGGCAGGGTGAAAGGAGTTCAATGTAATCAACTTGTCACCAAGTAGCTGATTGATCTTCTTGATGAATGTTTACATTATGGAGGTTCAGCATTGGTCTTTGTCACTGATAGGTTGGACATTTAGCAGAAGTAAAGGCTGAAAGATGCCTGGTGAGTGGGAGTCCACACTGTTGACTTGTTAGTAGCTTCTGTTCCTTCTACTGAGGCTGCTCCACATACAATCTCGTTCCAGAATGAGAGAGTCTGGTTGATATGGAATCATTCCTTCTTCTTCATGGCTTGTTGTGTCTTCTTTGGAATGTGTTAACACATGATGCAAAGATTTGCATCCTTCATATCCACTTAAGTCCATCTTTGGGATTCTTCCCCAAATCTCCCTTCTCATTTCAGGACCTGGGCAGCATACTCATATATTTTCTGACCTGGAGCTGCTTCTTTTTCTATACAAAATGGATGACAATTTCAACTACTGAAAACTGGTTATTATGAAGATTTCCCTTATTGTTCCTTTCAGGACCATCCCTGACTAGGACGGTGGTTCAGGAGCACTTCATTTTTAGCTTACACTTACTAAGCTGAACTGTCTTTAAACCACCTTGTTCATGCTCCTGCTGTGTAAGATGCTCATATGGGACTTGCTGCATGAACACCGTGTGATCTGAGGGTAAAGAGTTAGTGTAATGATGGTAGATGCCTGGGAGCTCTGTGCCACTGCTGGTGCAGCTTACCTGTGTCTTTGGACTTGCTCATACCTAATCTTGGATGTCACTTCCATCTTAGAATGAAACTTAGAATGCAAATATGGCCTATTTTTATGACTTGGTGAATCTGGCAGAAGCTAACTCAAGACATGTCCTTCAGGAAGCATGATCTTTTGATGCTCCACGATCAGACACTTCCAAAACACAATAGCACACTAGGAACTGATGTGAAAATGATTTATAGTTCTAGGCTGCAGGTGGCATGACCTTATACCAGCATCTTAGGATTACTTGCCATGAACCCCACCCAGAATCTTCTCCCACACAGACACCTGTTAGGTCTGTGAAGCAAGTGTCAGGGCTGCTTGCATCACAAAAGTAGAGCCCTTTGTACCTCTGAGTCCCACTTAAATTTGGGGGTTTCTAAGTCATGCTGTAAGTGGGTTACAGTAGTATTCCTAATACTATGCCTGCAGTGCTTTCCTCTTTGTATCAGGTGTTGTGAAAAGCATTATTTTGTCCTTCACTTTGGAGGGAATATTCCAACATACCTGTTATGGTTTGGATGAAAGGTGTCCCCCAAAAGATCACTGTGAGACAATGCAAAAAGGATGAGAGGTGAAATAACTGGGTTATGAAAGTCTTAATCCAATCCCTGGATTAATTTCCTGATAGGGATTAATTGGGTGTGGCTGGAGAAGGTGGGTCACTGGGGGCATAGCTTTAGGGTATATATTTTGTATCTGGTGTGGAATTTCTCTCTCTGCTTCCCAATGATCATGTGAGCTGCTTCCTTCTGCCATAGTCTTATGCCATGTCCTGCCTCACCTGAGCCCCAAGGAATGGAGCTGGCCTTCTATGGATTAAGACCTCTAAAACTCACAGTGAGCCCCCAAATAAACTCTTCCTCCAAAAATTGCTCTTGTCAGGTCCTTTAGTCACAGCAACGAAAAAGCTGACTAAAACAATACCCCAGACCACTGACACCTAAAAACTTCACAGGATATTTAAGGATTGTTTATTACCTTCTGGGACACTGGCATCTTACTAAGATCTCCAGGAGCCTGCCACTTCTTGCTGATTAAAATGATGTGAGCCAATATGACATTGCAATATCTAGACACAAAATGGTTTTTGATCCTCTTTGCTGTCATGAAAGAAAAAGATTGTGCTCATCAGAGCAATGGCCACTTACAAACCCCTAAGGCCATTTTAATCTGTTCTAGAAAATATAGTGTATCTAGCATATCAGTTTCAATTGGGGCTGCTAATTGTTTAAGTTTACAATCATTTATAGTCATCTTCCAGGATTCAACTTTCTTTCTTTCTTTCGTTCTTTCTTTCTTTCTTTCTTTCTTTCTTTCTTTCTTTCTTTCTTTCTTTCTTTTATAGGCCAGAATGATGCTCTATGTAGGGACATGATGGTCACTATCAAGTCTACAGTCTTTAAATCTTCTTGGATGGCAAAAAAACTTTGGTATATCAATGGGATAAAGGATTATTTTGGATTTGACTTTTTGGTTGAGATGTAAGCAGCTTCTATGCTTCCATTTAGACATCCCCATTTCAGCACCTCTTAAACCCATAGGGCAACAAAAGTTTGGCCATTGCTTAGACCATTGTTTCCAATTATACATTTGGGGCAATGGAAATGTCTACAAGATTGGTTCAATGGACCCAAGAGATGCACATTTTCCAATCCTGTGACAGAACTCATCTATTCTCCTGCCCCTGTTGGTCACCTCTATCAAGAGCCAGGATGACACTTTGAGTCCCCTAATATCCGTACTGGTCTATATGCATCTGTGTCCAGCTATCCTCAAAATAATCTGGGTCATTTTTCTTTTCCCATTTATGAATCTCTATATGAATAGCTTTGTGAGGACTGGGAAATATTTTCAATCTATACTTGTTTTGGTATTGCAAGGTCTTCATTTACATTCAGCCTTTTGTTCATACAGTGGAGTGTGAATATTTTAATTGGCTCAGTCTAGAAATGAAACAAGGAATTTATGACTTTTCTGTGGGGTGACTGGTCTTTGCCTTCTTGACTTTCATCTTTGTTTCATTCTGATTGTATAAATAAATACTAACCTTGTTAATTGTTCAGCTATTTTGCCTTTGAACATCAATGTTCTATTAACCATCAATACTCTGTGGATCAGGACCCAAGAATGTCCTTATGACTCTGCCATTCATTATGATAATTGTGACCATTTTTCTTCTAATGCTCAAGGGTCACCAACTGGCCTCAATCATTTGTGCTCCTGTTATCGCATTGATGCTAGAGAACCCAGTGCTATGACAGAACCTCTTATTATCAGCCTTGGTGTACAGCCATGGAAATGCTAAAATTGAGTTTCTAAAGCAACAATCCATCTTGATAGTCTATGTTAAGGAAACGTGCTTCATTTTAAAAACCTTCAAGTTCTCAGAGAACTAGGATTTCAAGAGTCTGGAGTGCATCAACCACAAGTATTCCCTCTCCAGTCTCGGAATTCTGCTGCTTAGCCAGAGTTCTGGTTTAGCAGAATTGTTGGTTGTTTAGCTGCAGTAACTGAGTCTCTCTGTGTTATCAAGGAAGTCCTTTGGTTTTCACACTTTCCCCTAAAATCAATGATTAGTCATTGTCATTTTCCAATTGATCAAAAACTCTAGGTAATTCTTTAGAATTACCACTTCTATGCCTTGAAGAAACCTTATATATTGATCCAATTAGTCCATTTCTTTCTTCCAGTTTAATTTCAGCCCACAGCTATACCACTACAGTATATGAAAGGCTACCAGTGATGAAGTTTTTGTTAGCCATCTGACAGGTGATCTAGCTCCAAAATTCCATTTCACATTTGACTTTGTAGGAGCATATCTGGAACCAGTAGTTTTAGGTTAGATTCCTCCGATATAGGAAATGAAGATCTCATTCTGGAATATCCTTTAAGCACTGTCCCGAATGGAGGCAAGAGATCTCCACTACTCATTGGATGAGGACTGTACAGGGCATTACCTTGGAAGATGCATCTCCCTCAGGCCCAAGAAATAACTTGACAAGAGGTTTCACTGTGAGCCGTCAACAGGCAGCACTCCTAGCAACTGAGGGCATCAATGCCTCAGACTTGACCCGATGAACATGAATCCATTCTCAAACTTTGCATTTCTTCTTCTGCCATGCCTTAGTTATTTTGTTAGAAGGAATTTACACAGTTCACTTACATGTAAACATGCACAGGTACACACTCAAAGAAAGAAAGGGTGTGCTACTTTATGTTCATTTAGCCTATGGGGCATTACACTCATTGCTACTTTCAATTTCAGAACCTTATTTCAACTTTTCAATCTTTCTGAATTTGGATAATTAGACCTCTCAACCAGTAGAAGTTTCAGTTTTATTAGCAGTCTTCAGGCTCCTGATTAGGTGCCTGAATTAGGTAGAATTTCTTTTACAGTTTAATTAACTTGTTATTTTAACCTAATTGTAAGTACATATGTAGCTATGAGAAATAAGAGAGACAGCGTACCCTTTATCTGGGTTCAACCAACGTTAAAGTCTTGGAACACTATAAAATACCCTTGATGTTGATAGTTAAAGATACATAACATTTCTATCACCACAGTGATCCATATGTTTCCCTTTTTATCCAAACCCACCTCCCTCCTACCCTCACCTCCTTAATTCCGCAGCACATACTAATCTGTTCTCCACTTTAATAACTTTGTCGTGTCAAGAATGCTATGCCTACCATACACAACCATTTAAGAAGGACTCTTTTTTCAGTCACCATAATTCTCTTAAAAATCATTAAAGATATAGTGTATATAATTTGTCTGTTACTTTTTGTCCCTGAGTACAGTTCCAAGGTATGGACAAACCACAATTAACTGTTAACCCACTTAAAAACATCTAAGTTGCTTCTGGTTTGAGGTTATTATAAAAAATTGTAAATATTCATATGTGAGCTTTTGTGTGAACCCATTTTTGTGTGATTTTCATTTCTCTAATGCCTTTTCATTTCACTCAGGAGATAAATTGCTGGGTTACATTGTGGTTGCAAGTTTAGATTTTAAAGAAACTGCAAGGCTCTTCAGAATGGCCAGACCATGTTACATTCCCAGAAGCAATGCATCTGTAACAAATTTTCTCTGGATCCTTACTAGCATCTGGTAGATTTTTTCCAACTCATAAACGTGATATATTTCTTGATTTATTTAAATATTCTTTGATTTCTTACCTCAGCATTTTGTAGTTTTCAGCATACAAATCCTATGCATGTTCTGTTAGATTTGTGCCTGTTTTCCATTACTTTTTTGAGTGACTGCTAGTGGCAGGATATTTTTTATTCCTGTGTCCATATGTTCTTTGCTAGTATATAGAAATAAAATTGATTTTTGTATATATATCATGTATCATGAGACCTCGCTAACCAAATTTGTAGATCTACGAGATATAGAGGTTATGAATGTATGTATCCCAATGAATATATTGGGATTTTCTGGGTAGGCAATCATGTCTGCATGTTTGCAAATAAAAAAGTTTCATCTCTGCTTGCCTTTGCTGGAATTTCTAGTACTGCATTAAAAAAGAAAGATGCAAGTGGATGTGCTTGCCTTGCTTTCAGTTTTAGGGGAAAGTATTCACTCATTTTCCATTAATCACAATGTTACCAGTAGTACTTTTTCAATTATTCTTTATCAAGGTGAGAAACTCTCCTCTGTTCCTATTTTTCTGATAACTTTTATCTTGAATGGATATTGTTTTATTAAATTCTTTTTCTGCAGTGATTAATATGCTCATATAATTTTTCTTTTTCATACTTAATGTGGTGGATTACATTAATTAATTATCAAACATTGAACCAGTCTTGCCTCCATGGTATAAAATTGTGTTTATATGTGGTTGAGTTATAGCTCTTATATTTTAGGAATTTTTGAGTCTGTATTCAATAGGGATATTGGATCGTAGTTTTACTTGTTTCTTTCTTTTTGCATTGGCTTTCTTTGATTTTTGGTAACAAGATAATGGTAAGCTTCATAAAATGAATTATGAAAGACATTGGGTAGGATTGAAGTTAGTTCTTTGAAATTTTGCAGATATTTTCTGAAGAATATATCTAAGTATAAAAAGTTATTTTTGAATTTTTAAAATTATCTTTAATAGCATATAATTCTATTAAATTATCTTTCATGTTGAGTGAGTCATAGTAGTTTGTGTTTATTTTTTAAGAAATAGTTCTGTCTTAGTTATCAAATTTATGTGTGTAGAGGTATTCATCGCATTCCTGTAGTGTCTTTTTGTTATCTGCAGATACTGTAAGGAGGTCCACTATTTCATCTCTGGTGTTGGTAATTCACATTGTCACTATTTTTGTTCATTGCCTATCTTGGCAGAGGTTTGTCAATTTGTGTTGGTTTTTTTCAAAATATCAGCTGGTTCATTTATTTTCCTTCCTTCTGCCTTCATTGGGTTTATTTTGTTTTTCTTCTAGGTTCTTGAAACAGAAACTTGGAATATAAATTTGAGATTTGAGCCTTTTCCTCTTTTCCAATGAATACATTAAGAATTATAAATTTCCCTCTGAGCAATATTTCAGTTGTGTCCTACAATTTTGATACATAGTATATTTGCTTTTATTATTCCATGTATATCTTGATTCCCCTTGGAACTTACTCTGTGATTCAGATTATTTAGAAATGTGCTATTTAAAGTGTTTGGAAATATTTCTGTTTTCTTCCTATTATTGACTTCCAGTCTGATTCCATTGTGGTTGGAGAACATACTTATGAAGAGCAGGCTGGGCCCTGATCTGAGTTATTCCATGATGTTTAGAACAGTGGTTTTCAGGATGGGCTTAACTCTGAATTGTTCCATTTTGTAAAGACATAGCTTGCCATAAGCCACTCCATTTTGAGTACAAGTGCCAAAGTAGGATGATTCTACACTTTGTTTGTACAACTAAACAACAACCATTTGCCTGGCACAACCATAAAACACAAGACCTACAAATAATATATTGTGCCAACGTATCAAACTAAATCAAGAATACCATGCGGACATCCCAAGTAATACCAGAAACACCAAGTGCAGGAGTTCATCAACCTCACCAGATGCAACCCTTCACCTAAGACCCATAAAAGGGGGAACCTCCGGAAATTGGACATGGCAGTGCATGACACTGTCACCTAGACACCTGGTCACCTGTCACGAGCCTTGCCCAGGATAGATGCCACGGTGATGAACTTGCAATCCTGTCTCTTTTGGCTGTTCCACAACTGCTGTGATCTGATGCACAGCCCATGCTGAGGTGATACTCTAAGGTACCACTTCAAGATGGCACTATAAAACTGAATCTGCTGTCAGTCCAGACACTCTACCCTGACAACTTTGTGGAACTGGTTCATTTAAACCATTATCTGACCATCCACAGTGGCTTTTTGACTGTATGCATTCATATCCCTCTCTACCTGTGCTTTTGGCACAGCATCCTGTAATCTTGAGAACCCCTTAACCCTTTCCATGGTTGAGCTATATCCCTGTCTCTATCTATCTATCATCTATCTATCTATCTATCTATCTATCTATCTATCATCTATCTATCTGTCTATCATCTATCTATCTATCTATCATCTATCATCTATCTATCTGTCTATCATCTATCTATCTATCTATCTATCTATTTATGTGTGTGTCATTGTGTGAAATATGATGTGTGGCTTCAGTTACATATATTAGGAGTTAAGATTGGAATAAAAGAATTTGTGTTGCCCAGCTCATGAATATCAGATAACTCATGAGTATTTGGTGAAGCATCACCGATAAAAGTGGTATATCTTGCAAATGTATTTTTGTTCAATAAATTCTGCCACAGTGGAAAGACACAAATGTGTTTGGACTATGGTAATGAAATAGTTCTCTCATGACAGCACTGTATGATTTCAATTATTTTAAATTTGTACAGGCTTGTTTTATAGCCCAGGATATAGCCTATTTGTGTGTGTGTTCTATGGGCACTTGAAAAAAATGTATATCCTGATGGTGTTACAGAGTGTTCTGTATATGTGAATTAGACCTTGTACATTGATGGTGCAGTTAACTTTTATGTTCTGCTAATTTTATGTCTAGTTATTATATCAGTTGGCAAGATATGGATGTCGAAACCTCTGTCTGTGCTGTAGCTTTGTTCTTTGTCCTTTTGCTTCATATATTTTTTCAGTTCTTCTCTTTGCTGCACCTTTAAGATTGCCATATCTCCCCGATGGACTGACTCATTTATCATTAGACAATGTCTCTCTTTCCTACTAATAGTCGTTGTTTCACGTTTAGTTATATAATATTAACATAACCATTTCTGTGTTCTTTTCATTAATTTTTGCAAGGTACAACTTTTTCCATCCTTTTTTAATGTGCGTACATGCATACATATGTGTGTCTGTGCATCTTATTGTGTCACAGCATGGATCGCCTTTGTATTTATCCAATTTTAAATCTGCTTCCTTTCTTGAATTCAAATTCATCTCTTACCAGATTTGCATATTTTTCAGTAATTATTCCATCTAGTACTTTTTCAGTCTCAATCTCCTTCTCTTCTTCTGAAATTCAGATGACACTGAATACTACATATTTGATTATGGTTTTGTAGGTACTTGAGTCTGTGGTCTCTGTTTATTTTGTTGTTGTTCTTTATTCTTTTTCTTTCTTTGTTCTGTCTATACTCTCTATCCTGTTTAGATTAAGTAATTTTTATTGTTCAATTCCCAGCTCATGGATTCTTTTCTCTGTCCTCTGTATTCTGCTCTCATACCTATCCATGTTATTTTCTTATTTCAGTAATTGTGTTTTTTAATTTTAAAATTTCTGTTTGAAGTTGGGTTTAATGGTGCGCACCTATTACCCCAGTGACTTCACAGGCTGAGGCAGGAGGAGTGCAAGTTGAAGAACAACCTCAGCAACGTGGGGAGACCCTGTCTCAAAATTTAAAAAAAAATAGGAGCTGGGGATGTAGTTCAGTGGTACAGCACCCCTGGGTTCAAGCACCTGTATAGCCAAAAAATAAACAAACAAACAAAAATCCATTTGGTTCTTTTATGTTATACTTTTTTTTTTTTTTTTGCTGACACTCTGTAGTTTTTTTTTTTCATTTGTTTAAAGTGTGTTTATGATTTCTAATGGAAGTATTTTTACAACTGGGTGCTTTAAAATCTTTGTCAGATCCTAGTGATTACCTTTTTTAAAATTGAGTTAGAGCTTTTCCTGGTTCTTTATATGATGAATGCTTTTTATTTGTACAATTAACATAATAACTCAAGAATTTGCGGGTATCATGCCAGGAGATTCTGGATCTTATTTTAATTGCTTTCTGTAACTTCTCTCTGGCAGGAGACAGAAGGTAGAAAGCAGAGAAGCCCGGGTTCCACACTGGGCCTTCATTTACACTCCAAAAGGGAGTGTAAATGGGAGTGTAAATGCTTGTCACCAGGTTTCCACTGAGGTTCTTCTGGATGGAATGGATGGAAGTGCACCAGTACCTGCTTACCCTTGTCCCTCTTTGCCACGGTGGACTGAGGGATGACCTTGCTATCACTGTGTGGTGATGAAGGTCCTGACTGTCCACTTGACCTTCATGGCACAACCGAAGGCAGGGGTTGAGGCAGACACAGGTCTGGTAGCTGGGAAGGGCCAGAGTCTGGGCTTCCTACTCCGCTTTGGCAGGCATGGTGGGAACAGGGACGTTGTCCTGCGCTGTCTGGCTGGAGCAGTGGGTTTATTGTACAAAAGTCGTCTGTCCGGCGAGGCTGCACCTTTCTCTGGTCTTCACCTAGACAGAGGAACTTTGCTGGGACTTCTTCTGTCTTATCACTGGCATTTCTAGGTTGCTGCTTTTTAGCTTTAATTTTAGGATATATGAATAACAACAAAATCCTAGGGAACTTGTCGCTGTTGAAGTCCCTCTTTTCCTAGCCAGTTTGCCTTCTCTTTACTTTTCAGAGCTGTCCTTAAGCTTTTTTCATATAAAATGTTCAGGGTTTTAGTGGTTCTCAGTAAGAAATGAAGAAAAATAAGTTTCTTCCACCTTCCTGAGTGCAAGAACCTGGGAAATATTTTTGTGTGCGTGTGTTGAACATGTACCCAAAATAGTTCTAAAATGTAAACACTGAATGAATTTGAAGAGAAAATTTGAATGAGAACTTGGACGTAGTTACAAAGGAAAATGTGCATTATTATTGTTATCTACTATATTTCTTCAGAGTATATGAAATAAATCTTGTCATTTATCTGATGTTTTAATCAGATAAATATAGCTCTATAGCAGCACTTAATATATACTCCCTATTCATTTAGTATGGATTATGACTGGTAGGACAAAAAGATGTTATAAATTAAATTCTTATTAATTCTGTGAATATAAAATTTGGGATTTTTTTTCTCTTGTAAACTTATTACCTAACAATCCATGTGTATGATATTAGCAAAAGTCACCAAGTGAGGGAACTCTGAAAAAATCCTGAAAATTAATTCTACATAATTTAATGTCTATACATTTATACTGTGTGCAAATGCAAAGCATGTTTTATATGTTAGTGTGCACAAATAAAACATTTCTGTTTAACATAGCTTTCTTTCTTTTCAAGTAATATATAGAAATAATGAGTAATACATATTAAAACGAATTTTTAGCAGTTGTACATCTTCATAGACAGTTGTCATTTATTAGTATTCCTGTCTAAGACAATTTCAGGGAAGTAAACATATTTCATTAATTGCTTAACTACCTAAATATAAATAAGACTTTGGAGGAAGCACTCAGAGTTAATTTAATTCTCTAAATACAATAATTTAATTGGTGTGTACATTACTTTGTTTTTCCAAAGGACAATAAAAAAGGCCATAAAGTACATCTGCCCAAGTAGTTCTATATTTTGTGCACTGCGTTTTCATTTTTAGAAGAAAGCATTGCTTAAAATACTAGGTTGCTGATTTAGCATAAAGTGAAGATTTTTATATATTTATGTAGAAGTAGTCTTAGCACAAGCCAAAGACAGATTCGTCACAAGTTTTTCTTCTGCCTGGAGGACTTGAATAAGTGGCTACTTTCAATAAAGGAATCTCAAGAAAGAACTCACCCTAATAAAACAGGGTTCTAGCAATAATTAGGTAGGCAAAAACTCTCATTACCATGTCAAATTAGCCATGGAGCAGATCACAAATAATTTTGTTATTTATACCATTTTAAGCTCATAGTGAAATTTAAAAAGCATTCTTGTTAAAGTAAGAAACAAGATGGGAATAACTTTGGTCTAGAATTCTGATATCCAATCGGAAGCCACTAGCCATATGTCTCTATAGAGCATTTAAGGCATGTCTAGCTGGAATTGAGACAAGTTATAAGTATAAGATGCAGACGGGACATAAAAATATGTAAAAATAATGAAAAATATCTCATTAAAATTTTATATTCCTTAAAGTAATATGAAGCAATATTTCAGATACATGAATTTAAATAAAATGTGTTGTTAAAACTAACAACCTATTTTCTTTTAAAAATGTGGTTAATGAAAAATTTTAAATTGCATACTGATATTTTTATTGCACATTATTCTAGAAAATTAATGAGAATAAATAAAAAAAATCATTAGAAATTATGTTTCAGATTATTGAGGAAGTTTGAATTTAAATTTTATAAGATTAGGTCAGATTATACATTCAATAATTTTACTTGGCCTGACTAGCATTTTCAATAGTTTCATTGAAATATAATATATATGTGTTATAGTTTACCCATTCAATGTACCCAATTTAATAGTCTTTAATATTCATAGTTACGTCTGTTATCAAAATCTAATGTTTGGAATATTTCATCACCCCTTAAAATTAAAAGCAAATACTCATTATAAGTTGGTTTTCATTTTCCCTACTTCCCCTCCTCCCTTAGCCAAAACCCAACAGTAATCTATTTTCTGTATCTATAAAGTGGTTTTTCTACACATTTCATATCAATTGAGTCATACAATACACAGGGTGTGTTTTTCTGAGTGGTTGTTTTTCCTTAACACAATGTTTCCAAATGTCATTCATATTGTAGTATTTGCCATTACTTCATTTCTTTTTATTGCCAAATATTTCATCATACAGCTATACCACTTTTTTATCCTTTTTTCAACTTATAGATATTTGGGTTGCTTATACTTTTATATTTGTTATTAGTGTTGCCATGAAAATGTTTTTGTGTGAGCGTGTATTTAGTCAGTTTGCACGACCATAACAAAATATCTGAAGCAATTAATTTATAAACAAAAAAGATTCATTCAGCTCACGGTTCTGGAGGTTTCACGTGTAACAAGGGACTACTTTATGTTTACTTTACGTAAACCTTGCTGTTTAATCACAGATGGCTTACTTCAAAACTGACATGCTCCCCACCCCCAGATCCTTTTCTTCCTTTTCTCCGGGAGAACAAAACTAACACTCTTTCCTATCGTAGGCTAAGCTATCATGTTCATCAATGCCCACAAGAAGAAAGAAATGCCAAAACCTGGGAACTGGGTTCTCTCAAGGATACACAATGGACACTAATTTTATCTACTGTTATTATTTAGACCTCAGCTTTTGTGTTCCTCTTTTAAAAGCCCTGTGTTTCTCCTGATAGGGAGAATCACAGCCTCTGGGACAGAAGTCCTGTGTGTTTCTCCTTTGCAAGCAAATTAGTAAACCTTTTTCCCTTTTTTTTCAAAACCTTGTCTGTGTTATTTACTTAGCAACAGAGACAAGGACCGAGATTTTGGTATCACACAGAGTCTAAGATAGGTGATCCCATGGCTTCAGGGCTCTGGTGAGCACCTGCTAGAATAAACAGCTCACATCATGAAGTAGGAAGCAAAAAGGTTGAGAGACCAGTGACCCACAATCTCCTTCCTGGGCATGCCCTTAAGACTTAAGACCTTCTAGTAGGCCACCTTCTAAAGGTACACAACATCTCCCATCACTGCTACCCTGGAGACAAACCTAACACATGGACCTTTGGGAGACATTCAACAACCAAATTACAGCAACATATGTTTTCATTATTCTTGGGTGTTTGTGGAAGTGACATTGCTGGGTCATGTGTTAACACTATGTTACCATTTTGAAAAGCTGCCATACTGTTTTTCATACGACTGCACCATTTATAATCTCTTGCAGTGTATAATGTCCCTAATTTTTCTACACTGTCATCACCATTGGTGATTTTTTTGTTTTGATTTTATCTAAAATGATGGATGTGAATTGATAGCTTTATTGTTTTGATTGGTGCTTCCTTAATGATGTAGATTTTCTAGTCTCTTTTCATATACTTATAGTCATTCAAATATCTTCTTTAGAGAAATATCTATTTAATTTTTTAGTTTATTTTAAAATGTGTTAGTTCTCCTTTTGTTTTTGAGTTTGAACAATTTTCTTTATATTTTGAATATAAGTGCCTGATCAAATATATGATTCATTAGTATTTTCTCACATTTTATTGTAAGTCCTTTTTTGTCTTTCTCTTTTTGGGGGGGGGGTAACAAGGATTGTGCCCAAGGATGCTCAACCACTAAAGCACATCTCCCAGTCGTTGTTTTATTGAGATTTTGAAACAGGGTCTCACTAAGTGGCTCAGGGCTTTGCAAAGTTGCTGAGGCTGGCTTTGAACTTGCAATTCTCTTGCCTCAGCCTCCTGAGCCACTGGAATTACAAGTGTATGCCACCATGCCCTGCTCTTTTCTCTTTCTTGGTAGTCAGATTGCTAACATGAAAGATTTTGATTTTTGTGGTCAACTTTCTCTTTCTTTCCTTTTTCTTTCTTTCTTATTTTGTTTGTGCTTTTGGTGATGTGTCTAAGAAATCATCAATTAACATAAGATCATGAAGAATTATGCTTATGTTTTCTTCTAAGGATCTTACAATTTTGGCACTCATGTTTAGAAGTATTGTGTAATTAGAGTTAATTTTTTGTTTGTAGATGAAATAAGGGTCCAGATTCATTCTTGTATATGCAGATGTTCAGGTAACCTAGCATTATTTGCTGAAAAGACTGTTCCCCACATCCTCACTCCATGTGTTTAATTGTCTTGACATTCCTCAGGAAATCAATTGGCTATAAATGCTTTCTATTCTTAGACTTTCAGTTTCTTTTTCTTCAAAAGAAATCAGCTGAGATAATGATAAAGATTGCATTTATTTAGTAGATTAATTTGAAGAGTATTTCCATCGTAACAACTTGAAGTATTCTAATCCATGAGCGTGGACTGTCTTTTAGACCTTTATTCTTTATTTTGTAGTTTAGCATTTCAAGTTCTGAGCTTCTTTTTATTCAATTTACACTAAGTGCTTAATTTTTGAGAGTATTTTAAATAGAATTCATTTCTTAATTTCATCTTCAGAATTTATATTGCTAGTGTATGGGAATACAATTGAATTTGTGTATTGATCTTATATCTTGAGACTTGCTAAATTTATTGGTTCTAGTATTTTTTTGGTTTTGGTAGATTACTTAGGGTTTTGTGTCATCTTAAAGTAGAGTAGTTTTACTTCTTCCTTTGTAATTTGGGTGCCATTTATGTATATATGTAGGTATGTATACCATGCAATTATTTCCTAATTGTCCTGCAAGTGGAAATGGCCAACATGGATATCCTTGATTTGTTCCTGAAAGTAGGGGGAATCATTAAGACTTTTATAGTTAAGTACAGTGTTAGCTGTGGGTTTTTCACAGATGGTCTTATCAGTGTTTACTACAGTATTGTAAAGTCTGACTTCCTGGGAGTCACCTGGGTCATAGCAGCATATTGTTCCATCAGTGTCTTACTGAAGATTGTCCTTAAGTCTCCTGTGTCAATGAAGTTTCTTCCCTGTGTTGGGGGGTCTGAGTGTGGCTTGTGCAGTCTTGGAAAGGCTTTTAAGAATGTCCTGTTCTGATTGCTCCTGAGTGGGTGCAGCCTAGTGCTTACACACAGCCCTTCTGAGCTCTGGAATCCCAAGAAGTCTCATCTTGATCATCTGTTTCATTGTCTCCCTTTTGTTGAATTCCGGCTGCTCTGTTATTTTGCCTGTTATCCACTCTACTGGTCTTCTTTTAATGTTTCTCCATAACAATTACTATTATTTCAGACAATGAATTTAAGGTTGAAGTTCTCCTCCCTTAATGCCTAAGGTCGTCCATTTCTATGGAAGATGTGTGAAGCTCTTTATCCTTATGGACTACCTTTCTCCATGCATTGAAATCCTGCATCAATTTCCCAGCACTTAGACCACTTTTATATGAGTGCCAGCCCAGTTATGTGCATGGGTATGGGGAAGGAGTAGCCACTCTTGCAAGCATGGAACCGCTGCTCTATGAGGAATTTGGGGCGATTAGGATCTCAGCATTTTGGATCTGCTGTGCTTTCCATCCTACAAAGTGGGGGCTGAGTAGAATAAGAGAAACTTGGCCCCCTTGGCTGCTCTTATCTCAAGTAGAGCTTCTGCAAAGGAAAACGGAAGGGGCAAGGATGAGAAATGTCAGCAGTCTATTCTGCCCACCCATGTGTAACTGGAGCTCCAGACTAGGAGCTGGGGGGATGGAGAGCAGGGGTCTTCTGGAACACAGGTAGGCCGTGGGGTGGTGGTGGAGGTAAGGCCTCTGGCTTTTGACTCCCAAATCCTTTAACAGAACTGATGGGTAGTAAGGGTGAGAGTAGGATGTGGCTTGAATGTTACAGGTTGTTGCTGTTCTGAAGTTTAATGGATTTTCTTGAATAAATGCATCTTCACTTGTTGTAGGCCTCTAAGAGCATTTCTAGACACTCTGATGAATTTTTAAAATAATCTTTGCTAGTTAAATTGTTATACTGGCAGATAGGCTACCAATTGTCCCACCTGTGATTCGCGTTTTACTGTGCTTTCTTGAGTGAAGAAGAAAGGCATGTTAGTTTCATTTCACTCCGGTAAGTGCACATGGGACTAGACAGCTGGGACTGAATGTGCAGCATCATGTGTGTGATATGATAAAATGTTGAGGACATCCAAAATAAACCAGAAGTCGTTTCTAAAGGTTTTTAACCAAAGGAAAGATAAGAATGTAACTGCCCTGAAATGACAGTTCTTGGAACTGCCAGAGAAGAATATGAATTTGATAATAATAAGATGGGAAACAAGGAAACAGATTAAGAACTACTAAAATTGAATCAACTGTCTTATCAGCTCTTTCATTTACAGCTTGTCCAGAAAGCAAAGCTCTTGCAAATGAATCCATAAAGACCTATACTAGAATGATAACGATGACATTTTAACGGAAAAAAGTGTGTGAGGGAGAGGATATTGTGGAGTAAAACTCTATAGGTATTGACAGTGGATTGGATGATGAAAGGGAAGAAAAATAAAGAATCAAAGGTTACATTGAGTTTCTAAGGCAACCAGCTGAGTTGCCATTTACAGAAACAGGGAATTCAGATAAAGGCTCATAGATTTGAATATTAGACTTGGGGATAAAATGCCATTGCTTCATAAAGAAGGTCTGGATCCATAAGGCAATTTTTACTTCATATCTGGATTTTAGGAGAGAAATTATTGCTTATGAAGCTGTGAGTGTGGATTAGGTCACTGAAATAGAATCTACAGATACAGGGCCACAGAACACTTCCAAGAAGGCTAATGTGTAAGGAAAAAAGGGTGGAAAGGACAAAGCTGTGGTCAGGGGAAGAAAAAGAATCCAGGGGCAGTTTCTATGGTCCTCAAAGTTTTCTGGATTAATTATGCTATATAATCTTTCGTGTAGTCGTGTTTTCACAATTCTTTTAAAATCCCATGCCCAGCGGCAGTTTGGAATAGGTTAGACATAGCCAATGGCTTCATCATTGAATTATTTTCCACAAAAATAATTTTGCTTCTATAAAATCTTTCTGGCCATCTATTCCTTTTATGACTTTATATAAGAAGGAATGACTACTCAGGAAACCTAAGCTGCCTGCCTTCCTGTCTGTGTTTGTCACTGTACATATGGCTAGAGCAGGAACCTTTGCCTAAAGTTTAATGAATTTTTTAATTCTTTTTAAAGATAAAAAGGGACAGGGGGATTAATTTTATTTAGTTTTTCATGTGGTTTTCATTGCTCTGACACTTAGTTGTGTCATTGTAACTGCTGAGCCATCGCTCCAGCCCATTTGATGAATTCAAAACTAAGGGATAGATTGAGCTTAATTATCAGGATATTTCCCTAAATGAATTGCTTTACTTTGGTGTCCAAGATTTTCAGTTCTACTTTCTAGCGCCTTCTGTTTCCGTTCCACATTTTTTCCCATCACCTTCTTTTGTCCACAAATACATTGAGTCTTACGAATATGGCCAGCTCAGCACCAGTGCCCCTCAAGGAGAGGGAGTCATCATATTTCCTACCTTGAGATGACAATAATAACGGGTGATATTTATTAAGTACTTAGTATTCAGCAGATGCTGTCCTGAGCATTTTAATATATTGACTCTTTGGGTCCTTACAAACACTCTCAGTGTTCAGGACAGCTGTCATCTCTGTTTTCACATTCAGGACTGATGCAAAGGGAGCTGCTGCCTTGCTCAAGCTTGCACAGCTAGGATGAGTGCAGAAGCAGGATTCAACCAAGGCTGACTCCAGCCAGACCCATCCTTTCCATTAATTATCAGAGCCCATGATTACCAGAGTCAACATGTTCTTTATCTAGTTCAGTAGATCTTTATCCCCCAAAACCCAAACTCTGAAAGAATGCATCCTAACTTTCTCAGGCCTAAACCACTTGGAGGTTAAAATCCAAATCAGATACTATTCAAATGAAAAGAACTTAGAGCAAATTAAAATCAAAATCTACAGCTTCAACAAATATGAACTCAAGAGACAATCCAATGTGAAAAATATTAACAGAAAGAGAATGGTTATTTGCAAATGGGTTTGTTAAAAAAAGTGTCATCTTAAAGGGAAGCCTGTTTTTCATTAATGACTTTTTTTTAGATAAATAGTTTTCACTCTTTATTTTCCCTTTTTATTGCTGAATTTTTATTGGTCATTTAATCCCAATACAACTAAACTCCAAAGATCAATTGTTCAGCCAGTGCAACACTTGGATAAATATTGTTGGACTCAAATGCAGAGTTGGTGGATATGGGAGACACCATTGCATTACTCACAGTTGTATTCCATAGCAGAATGACAGACAGGGTGCCATTCAAATATTTCATCCCACTACACATTTCAGACAGCTTGCAAAAGCCAGGATAGGGTCAAAACTCTTGGAACTGCTACGAAAAAGAAGTGCACAGACTCCAAAGTCAGATTTAATAGATAACCTTACTGAATTTTCAACTCCATCTCCAGTTAAAGATCCAGCTGGTAACTATAATATTCAAGGCAGTGTTTAAAAAACTTGTTAGATTTGTAAATGGCATTACAGCTGCCAGTTAAAAAGAAACAGTCATGGTCAGTCACACGTTCAATATGGAAAATACATACTAGAATAAGTGTTAATTGTTAGCAAAGAAAAAAAAATTATGTCTAAAGCACTACAATTAACACAGTCTGGGTCTTTGGCTCAGGTTATTTGGTCAGTTGCTACAATAAACCTTTATGTACATTTGTTGTAGAGACTTGGCCAAAGTATTGTTTTGTTTCTTGAATACTCTGGCTTTGTGAACAAGAAATGCACCAATGTAAACCTTGGAATGTATTTAAATTCAATTCCTTGATTCACTTTAAATAGGACACAAATAGCAAATCTGGCAAAATGAAGTGTTCTTTATGGAAAAATGTTTCAGAATGTATTAACCTATTCCATGTAAGACTGAGACCCTGCCAGAGTGTGTGCTACACATTACCCAAGAAACTGATTATAAGAAAAACCTATTTTCTTTGGGTTAAGATAGAAAATGCTTATTTGTCTTCCATTCTGTTCATCAGTGTAACTACACAGATGGGGGTGGAGTAAGAGGCGGATTTTGCTTCCGTGACTCCTATCATATTTGTAAGTATGTGTTTGTGGCAGGGGTGTTTGATGAGGATTGAACCCAAGACCACACGTTAGGCATGCACTCTATCACTGAGCTACATCTCCAGCCACTTTTATATATTCATATATTCATTTATTTTCTAACTCAGTCTCACTAAATCGCCAAGACTAGCCTCCTACTTGTGATCCTCCTGCTTCAGCCTCCTTATTTGCTGTAGAGGCTGTAGGCATGCACCACCTCAATGACTCCTATTGCATTTTTAAACCAATTTCCATTCTGGGATCAGAGACCTTCTTAGTTGCCCTAATGTTCAGTTATGTAATAAAGGTTTTACTCTTTTATTAATCTTTTCTGTGACAATACCAAGGTAACCTAATACAACAAGTAGGACCCTTCAGTCTCCACTCCCTTGAAATATGAGGAAGAATTAGACCCATTCATGAGAGTTACGTATCTAAGCAGATTGCAAAATAATACTTCCTAGTGTACTTCTAGCAAGAGTCTATGAACATTCGGTACCCTAATGAAAAGTATGATTTTAAAGTTTTGCCCTTTGGGAAGTACTCACATTTGCAGACATTTTCCAAATACTTCCCAGTACAGGAATTTGCCTTTAATTATTGAGTTGAAACACACACACATACACACACACACACAAAACATTGAAACTAGGAATTCAGTTACAGCTGAATGAATTGTGCACAGATGCCTTATGCAAGTTACTATAGAGCTGAAAGACAAATATAAAAATGAGGGTGAAATCAGTACCTGTTATTGTTATTGAAACATGAAGGGCAGAACTGGGTACTTTAAAGGTGTGAAATAACTATTAGCTAATTGATTCATTAGTTGATTAATTCTTATACTCACCGACTATGAAAATGATGCTAATCCCTCCTTCAGAAATTCTCCTGTCTTGTTCGCCTGGCACCATTTACATTAAAAATAGTGAATGTAAGTCTGGATAGCTTAGATCAAACCCACCCATTTAAGAAAATTATTGGTTTAAAATAGATTAGCTATCTCCCTATTCTTTTGTGCTTCCTATATTCAAGTCATTCTTTAATTTCTACTTTATATTTCAGAGCTTAAAAAATCTCATTTGAACACAGGCACACAAGCTGATTTTCCTGTTTATGTGCTGCACTTCAGGTGGCATTGAAGTTAGAGAATGTGATTAGCAACAGCCCAAATGTAAAAGTGTGTAAATGTAAAAAAATTTGTTGCTTTTCCTCGTGTTCACTTCTTGCAGGGATTAATGAAAACACATGCATAGTAATAATGCAGTGATTACTGACTTTGCCAACATGCACCTCTATGATTCTGTAAAGTCCTTTCCAAATACCTCCAGAGGTCCTCGGGGGAGACTTACAAGTGCTCACAAACAGGAATACAAATCAAAATGTAGCCAATTCTCCATTTTTCAGTAACCTAAACAAACAAACTGAGCCAATACGAGCTATCTATGGTAACACCCAGAGGCGCTTTCTCACTCTATGTCACATTCTGTTAAATGCTCCTCCAGTCAGTCATCCTTGCTCTCCAGTTTCTTACAGCATCTGATAAAAACAGTTCCTTCAACTTTGAGTTGTTTTCTTTCACATACATCACAGATTGTTTCTAGAAGCTACATATGCAACTCTTCTTTTAATTGAGAGATTTATTATAGAACAATCATATAAGTTTTTAACAAAATAATATAAAATGTGTATATATTCTGGATATTAGAATTACACCCAGGAGTGCCCCCCCCCCAATTACTCACCCTTATCCCTCCCTTTCCCTTCCCACAATATCTCTAAAAAGTATTATGTTGTATAACATTATAACTTATCTGGATTAAACACATGATACTAGATGACCTCTCTCAATGGCCAGGGTCTAGTTCCAGCCTCCACAGATGAGTGGAGGCATTCGACCCTTGGTTCTCTGAGTTAAACTGATTTTACTCAGCATAATTTCTTCCATAGCCATCCATTTACCTTCAAAGGCTGTAATATCATTGTTTCTAACTGCTGTGTAGAATTCCATAGTATAAATGTACCACATTTTTTGGATTCATTCATCCAGTGAGGGACATCTGGGTTGTTTCCATAGCCTAGCAATAGTAAATTGAGCTGCTATGAACATAGATATTGATGTGTCACTATAATGAGCTGATTCTAAATCCCCTGGAAAAATACCCAGGAGTGGAATAGCAGGATCATATGGTGGACTCATCCCTAGTTTTTTGAGGGTTCTCCACACTGCTTTCCAGAGGGGCTGTACCAGTCTGCAGCTCCACCAACAGTGAGTTAGTGTGCCTGTCTCTCCACAGCCCCTCCAGCATCTATTATTATTTATTTTCTTCATTTTTGCCATTCTGACTGGCATAAAGTGATATCTTAATGTAGTTTTCATTTGCATTTCTGTGATTACCAGTGATTTGGAGCACTTTCTCATGTATTCATTGGCTTGATCAATCTCCTCTGGTGAGAAGTTTCTATTTAGCTCTTTGGCCCATTTATTAATTGGGTTGTTTGTGTTTTTGTAGTTGAGATTTTTGAGGATTTTGTAGATTCTGGATATGAGGCCCCTGTCAGAGGAATCATAGCCCATGATTCTCTCCATTTCCTTAGGAAACCTCTTGACTCTTTTTATTGTTTCCTTGGCAGTACAAAAGCTTTTTAGCTTTATGGCATCCCATTCAGTGATTTTTGACTTTACTTCCTTCACTTTAGGAGACATGTTGAGAAAGTCTTTGCCTCTCCCAAATGCTGAAGTGTTGGACCTAATTTGTCTTCCATCAGTTGCAAGGTAGCTGGTTTAATTCCTAGCTCCTTGATCCTCTTGTGTAAGGCCTGCTGCAGGTTTGAGTGGGATCCACAGTTCCATGCTCAGAATCACTGATATGACCTCTCGATTGACTCCAGATATGAGATGTGCATGACTCCTTCTTTCCTTTAATCAACCTACTATCTGGAAGATCCCCCAGGTCTTCAGCTAAGAGCTTCTCTTTGGTTCCCACTAACAGTTCTTCAGATATACCAGACCTATCCCCAGGCCAGCTGAACTCAAACTGGAATCTCTGACAAACTAGGAGGTTGTCCTTACAGATTAAAAATTTTAAAAATTGCATTATTGCATATTCACTGCATTTTAAAGAGTAGGACATAAGTATCAGAATGAATAGCTTTTAAGACAATCAATTTCTGAGTTCATATGTTCTAAAGAGGTCCAAAGTGATGGTCCCTGGATGGGGAAAAAGCTATGATAGGAAACCATACTGCCTTTTGCTAAAGTATCATAAAGATGCCTGGTAGAATTAGATAAAGACCACATTTAATGGAATCTTCTCTCCTTGGAACTGGGTAGCATTTGCCAGTCTTTCCATGGGGAGGAGAAGAAGTAACAGTTGGCGTTCTGGTCTGCTGAGACACATAAGGCAGGCACACATTGAAGGTCAGCTATGCAGCCTGTCAACTTGCAGAGTGTGAGTGATGAGCAGCATTTGTTCATTCTCCTCTCGTAGTGAAGGACGTATCTCACCATGCCCCTTTGAGCAACTGAAGAAGAAAAGCTTGGAGAGCATCAGTGTTCTTTGGATCACTTGACAGTGCATGAATTATCAACATATATGAAATTATTCATTTATGCAAGATGATAATTTGTATAGCCTCTTATTCAGCATGAATACCACCCACGTGTGCCAAACACACGCAGTCATAACTTTATTAGAATGAGAATTCAAGGCAGGGATGTTTAACCTCTAATTTCTTTCCTTGTCTTACACACACGCACATCAAAATTGTAGGAGAAAGTTCATATTTCCTCATTACAGACTCTGGGTAAAAGCAGTAACTAAATGTAGAAATATACAATCTTCATTGGGTAAGATGTCTGTAATAATATGAGCTGAATGAAGACTTCAAACAAAGCAGTCTGGGAAGGTTATATGATCCCTTGAAAATGTCAGGAATTTCACAATTCTTAACAACAGAGGGAAAGTGGTCTCATTTTAAATACTCTTGTGCTCTTCATGCACTAACGCTAAAGAAAATATCTTAGAAGAATTACATTTATCCTCTTGATCACCCTACAAACTTAACATTATTTATCTCAGCATTTTGAAAATTTCACAGGAAGAACGAAATAGTTGTGTACATTCAACCCATAACAAAGAACCAGCTTCCCCATTATATGGATTACCTGGTATTAGTTGAATAAGAAGGAAGAGAAGAAGGAAAGAATGAAGAAAAAACAACTGGAATTTCTAACCTTATTGGGATAAATAAATAACACCTGAACAAGAAGCAAATGATTTTTCTTTGTGGTCAATTCTTTAGTGCTTAAAAAATAATTTCTATGTGTGTGGCTCTTTCCTGGGCTATGGAATGGCAGGCCAAGGATGATGGTTACAGTAACCAGTGCTACTATTCTTTCTGACAGATGATCTGCCATTTCCATAGAGGGGGGAGGTAGCTTTCCAGCTGTCTTTGTGGATAGGCACAAAGGATAGGGTAAAGGGTGCCAATACTCCAATCTCAATGCCTCATTAATGTCTGAATGTGAAGCCCCAGTAGCACAGCCCTTGGTGGAGCAGAAATGCCAGGAAGCTCTTTGCTTCACTTTTCCTCCTACCAACTCCCACTCCACCTTTTAACTGATGAACCATTTGTCAATTTGATTTGTTTTCAGCAAAGGAGAGAGAATGAACTCACAAGCAACCTGAGCCAGAGACTTAACTGTACACAATTCTTCATAAAGGAAACCATTGACAGACAGAGCCACCTCTCCAGCTCCACCTTGTACCTCCCTAATTGTCTATGGCATCCTCAGTGGGCCTTCAAGAGCTAACTGCAGGCCCCTGGGCATGCCTGTTGGGACTGACTGCTCAACCCTGTGGAACCGTTATTCAGAAGAGTAGGGATGAGACTTTCTGCTATTATAATAAATAATGCACAGAGGTAGTAAGGAGAAACAAAAATTGGAAAATACAGCCTGAAACTTCTTCAACTTACTGTATATATCTTCCATGTCCAAATAGACGGCTTATGTCAACTAATCAATGGCCGCATTGAAATGCTAGTTCATGGCAAAGAAAGGAGTAGGCCAAATATCCCAAACTTGATTTACTTCATACAAAGGCAATTTCTGAAATTATTATCAGAGACTTCTGGTTTCAGCTCTGGAATACACAGGACATGGAAATGATCACTCTCGATTTTACAGTAAGAAAAAAACTGAACAAGTTTAAAAAATCAATGATTTTTCTTGGATTCATCAGAACACTGAGAATATAGGGCAAACCAACACCCTAAGGGGGAAATAGGTATGTAGCTGACCAGGAATAGACACGCTAGAGTTCATAAACTAGAATTTTAGTCAGCTTTTGCAACGCTGTGGCCAAAATACTCCATAAGAACAACTTGCAGGAGGAAAAGTTTATTTTGGCTCATGGTTTCAGAAGTTTCAGTCCACAGACACTGATTCCATTGCTCTGGGCTCCCAGTAAGACAGAAGAACACCATGGAAGAAGGGCTTGGTGGAGGGAGGTTGCTACCCTTATAGGAGACAAGAAGCAGAGAACAGGAAGGAACGGAGGTCACAGAAAAAACAGCCATTCCAGGGCACCCCCAGTGATCCACTTCCTTCAGCCATGCCCCACCTACCTACAGTTGCCATTCAAACTGAATGGGCCTGTTAGAGTATAGCTCTCATCATCTAATCATTTTACCTCTGAATATTCCTGCCCTAACATAGGATATTGTGGGGAACACCTCACATCCAAATGTAACACTGATCTAGCACTAAAATTTTGATACACTGTTGCAGGTGGAGTGTGGACTTCCTTGAGAATGGGAAGTTCCTTGGGGAGGTTGGGACTGTAGCTTTGGTGAGTCCTACACTTTCAAGGGCCTTGACTCCAGGAATCCCACCAGGTTTTCATGATGAAGAACTGAAATCTTCTCATGGCTCTGATAAAGAAACAGGGAAAGTAATCAGGAATCAGAGATTTCTATATAACAAAGACTTTCTCTCCAGAGGAAAGATGTTTCCAGTACCTTTTCCCAGGTGGGAAAGGTAATCGTCCCTCTTCAACCTCCACCAGCCATCTTTCCTCACCACAATGAGGGGTGATAGCAGGGGAGCCGACAGAGGCCGGGCAGCAGGAAACAGATTGGGAATGCGGTAGCCAGGAAGTAAGGAGGTGGTGTCAGAGGGAGTAATAGCCCTGAAAACCACTTGTGCAGGTCGGATCCCAGAGACAGAAGTCCATGGAAAGACCAAAACTGAATGGAAGCTTTCAAACACTCCTTTCTCCCTGCACAACTACATCAATAAGGCTCCAGTGCAATTTCAGTGTGCCACAACACAAAGGTGCAAGACCCAACACTCCCTGAGGAGGAACATTTCTGAAGGGTCAAAGTTGAGGGTGGATACTAGAGGAATTTGAAGCCGCCACCATCTACGGCTATAGAAAAATCATTACATAATTAGTGTAGCATAAAATTTCACATTTGAGGCCTATTTAACCAGCAAGTCAAAAGCAAAGAAAAACAAATAAACAAACAAACATACAGCCTGAAGTGACAAACAATCGTTAGAACCAGGCAAAAAACACTGACATTGACGTTGTTAGGGAATTTGAAATCACTATGATTGGTATGTTAAAGATGCTCATGGAAAAATTAGAAAACATGTAAGGAAAGATAAGTAACAAAAACAGAACCAAAGCTCTAAGAAAATACACAAAGAAATGCTAGAAATTAAAAACACTGAAGCAGAAATAGAAAGTCTCTTCGTGGGGCGATCAATAGACTTCATATAAGCAATAAAAAAGAACATAAGTAGTTTGAAAATAGGGCAAGAGAAACTTCCAAACTAAAATATGAAAAGAAAAAATAATTTAAAAATTGGACCATCCAAGAACTATAGAAAACTTTTTAAAGGTATAAAATATGCATAACTCAAATATAAATGGAAGAGAAGGAATGAATGAAGCAAAAGAAATATTTGGAACATTAATGGACAAGAATATGTCACCATTCACGAAAGCACCAAACCACAGATCTGAAGAATTAGGAATGTCAGAGAACATTAAGCAGGATGAACATAAAGAAAACCATACCTGCACATGATATTCCAACTGTGGAAGATAAGAGGCAATGAAAAAAAAAACATGAATGAACTCAAAGTTATCAAAATTTTCAAAATATAGCAAAATAAATGCTTAGTGGAAAATGTGCAGCATTCAACAGTAATAATTTAGATGAAATCAACCACTTTCTTGGTCAGCACTCACAAAAGGGGAAATCAATAACCTGGATAGCCCTAGAAATAGAAAAATATAGAGATGATACACAGATCAGCTGCCATAGAATTTTACAGTTCATAAAATGAGTCTTAATGTACACAAAGAAGCACAACATGACTTAGGAAGTAGAAAAACCTCAGAAAGGAATGCAGAACAAGTAAGTGAAAGGGGTGGGGGAAAAAGGTGCTGACCCCTGTGACCTTGGAAATGGGTGGAATCTGTAAGAAAAAAGGCAAAGGAATTGCATGAAAGAGTTGTGGTTGATAAAATTATTTCTCATAGGAACACAGCTTCACAGTTTTAAAACCGTTATACATGTAAACTGAAATTGAGCAATTAAATAAATGGATAGTGGGTGAAGGAAGCCAGGTGTCTCTGCTGGAGTGGGAAATTACAGGAAAGCCATGGAAGAAGATGGAATGACCCATGTCATGGTAATGATTAGATTCGGAAAATCATGAGCTTGTGCTTAGTGTAAGGTAGACACAGACGGTAATATAGAGAGGTGTTTATAGATCTGTGTAAATACCAGGGCTAGTGTGCACATAGATAGTTCCCTGCTTTTTCAGATAAGATGGACTAGAAACAGTAACTCTTTGGTTTTAACTACCACATTTAGAGGTTTTGCCTTGGTTTCTGCTACTATTTTCCAATAAAAGGAAACAATGTTCCTTAAAGAAATGACTAATGCTAGAATAAAGTCATGAAATGCACAATATATGCCTGGAGCCTCCTGTAGTGCCAGAAAATATGAACCTCTCAAACACTTGAGCAGGTGTGTAGGCATGTACATACAAGCACACACACACACACACACACACACACACACACACAAACACATTAGATGTTTGTCAAAAGTTACAAGAGCCGACTGAAAGAGACTTCAACAGCCAAAATTGTGACAATTAGAACAGCAAGAGAAAGAAGTTAGGGATTATAATGCTGAGTACAGAATAAATATCTGTGAGTCAATACTAATATGAATAAATAGATACATGAGAAAGGAAAAAGCAAATGTCCCCTTCAGAAGAATTCCAAATAATTTATGTAGATTTCCACTCTCATAGAGATGGAGCACAACTCCCTACTCCTTGAATATGGACTTTGCTTACTGACTTCTTCCCAAGGATTTGGTACAGAAAGGCAGAAGGGTTGGCAACTTTATGGTGGAGAGATCTAGCAAACACTGCTTCAGTCAGGCTGTCAAGGTGAATGTCAATAGT
This sequence comes from Aplodontia rufa, assembly GCA_004027875.1. NCBI lineage: Eukaryota > Metazoa > Chordata > Mammalia > Rodentia > Aplodontiidae > Aplodontia > Aplodontia rufa. Next base: position 667 of record PVKS010020073.1, on the reverse strand, counting down.
GACAGCACTTCACCTCTGTGACTTTCTTCCCCAAACCCACAGCCCCTAATTACGAAAACACACAAGGCAAATCCCACTTAGAAATGTACCAGAAAATACCTAACCAGTACTCAAAACTGCCAAGGCAAATAATAACAAGAAAAGTCTGTGAAACTGTCACAGTCAGGATCCAAAAGAAATACGGTGACTAAATGTAATGTGCCCTGAATGGACACTTGGAACAGAAGGACATTAACTAAAAAACTAAGGGAATCTCAGTAAAATATGGATTTCACTTAATAGTAATGGATCAGTGTTTGTTCACTAATTATAACCGTGTTATATTAATTATGACATGTTCACGTAAGATATTAATAATAAAGGAAATTAGGTGTGAGATTTATGGGAATCCTCTGTATAGATGATCTCCACAGTCCCTTTCTGTAAATTTAAGATTTCTCTAAATTAAAATTTATTTTTAAAAATTAATATTGGAGCTATAATTTCTTAGCACTTAAAATATTCAAAGAACCACAAATATTATTTGGTGTTTGAATGAAATCATAAAATAAAAATAAGCAGGAAGAAAGTAAATATCACCAAACTTTCACTACCTCAAAATAACTACTGGTTATTATTTTGTTCTATTGTTTTTCAGATATATTTCCCTCCCAAACTAGTATAACAT